>CABHPR010136485.1:0-23066 GCA_902168415.1 Peromyscus melanophrys
TCTCCTTCTTGACCTCTAGCTGCATATTCCAGTTCTCAGGAGACCATGTAAAACAAAGCTCTGTCTTCAGCTATACTATAAAAAGAAGTATTTAAAATGAAGAAAATTTGCTTTCAACCAGAATATCATATTTAAAGGTATTAAGGAAATATGTAAGAATGTGACTCATTCAATATAAAGAAAGTGTAGCATGGAACACTAAGATTCATTCATGGTCCCATCCACATTAAAAGGAAATTCTCAGAATGCAGACATCTCCTCAATTAAGAACAATGACATGTGTTTTGTTTTCCTTACCAAATATTTAAAAACTATTTTATCAGCTGCTATGTATAAAGCAAATGTGATAAACATACTACTTTTCACCCTGTTTGCATAGCTTAATATTATCACACCAGAATAAATTAGAGTAATAACAGAAATCTTCCACTGAATTATTACCCAGGTAATCTAATATGTTTAATATGCTGTAATGGAAAATGAAATTGTTGGTCCTGGAATGCTTTTCAGATCTTCTAAAGTTTTGATTTCCCAGGAACTTTTAGAGGGAATAATGTGTAGATAGATAGATAGATAGATAGATAGATAGATAGATAGATAGATAGATAGATAATATGCACACACAACAAATAAATGAGATAAAATTTATAAATAAACAATAAGAAATAATATAGAAAATATTCAGGACTATGTTCTCTGTTAGTAAAAGCACCATGGCATCAGTACATGCAAGTCTATAAATGTATAGTTTGCTTTGCATGAGCATTTTCAAGGTTTATTTATTTCAATTACTTGGATGTGTGTAACTGTGAATGCAGATCCCCTGGAGTAGGAGTAACCAAGACTCATGTGCTAGAAATGGAACCCTGTCCTCTGCAAGAACAGTGCCTGCTCAGAACCACTGCATGGTCTCCAGTCACAGATGCATTTTGAATAAAGTGAACAAACAAAATTAACAGTTATTTTCTATGGATACCAAGTTTGGAGAGGTGAAGACAGGAAGTAAACTTTATGATTCTTTAGATTGTAAATGTCATTGAGGTTTTCATTTCTACTTCCTGTTTCAACAGTCAAGAAAAATATTAGCATTATAATCATTTGTTTCTTTCGTGAAGGCTGTTCTAAAATTTAATAAGTAGTGCATCTCTAGTGCTTTCTCTTACCCTTGTTTATCTTTTGTTTATATAAATATCAGCTGGAGGGAGCATGGACCTGTAGTTTGGAGGGAAATGCCATCCTGCGCAGAGCATCCCTGCCCCTATATTGGCAGAAATGTCTTAAGATATTCTGGATATGTGAAGTGTCAGATGGAACCAAACTCTGTCTGTTATGTTTTCTACTAGACACACACACACACACACACACACACACACACACACACACACACACACTCACAGCTGGAGTTTTTCTCCGGGTCCCGCCAAGCCCCAGCAGTCCTGCAGCCCACTTATAAAATAAACACACAGACTCTTATATTATTTAAACTGTTTGGCCTAATGGCTCAGGCTTCTAGCTATCTAGTTCGCATATCTTAAATTAACCCATTTCTATAAATCTATACCTTGCCACATGGCTCGTGGCTTACCAGTATCTTACATGTCGGTACTCATGGAGGCAGCAGGCAGCGTCTCCTGACTTAGCCTTCCTGTTCCCAGAATTCTCTTCTCTACTTGTCCCACCTATACTTCCAGCCTGGCTACTGGCCAATCAGAATTTTATTTATACAGAGTGATATCCACAGCACACACACCTGATCATCGTTAGGAGTGGAATGATAACTAGTCATAAAATAAGAACAACACACTGTAATAGAAGTTAAAAAAAAAAAGTAATGGATTATTTCCATAATTACAAACACAGTGTTTCCTGAATGCACTTCACTGGAAAGCAAAAGCATAGATAATCAGAGACTGGAGAATTGTAAAGCCATCACATGAGTCATACAATATTTTTTCAAAACATGTTTTACAAGGCAATCAAATAAGTTGAAGTTCTCATGGAGCAAATTCTGAACTGTGAGTGGTTAGGAAATGTTGGTTTGTATACCGAGAGCTGACTGTGAAATCCTTCCCCAATTCTGACCAATGTTTGCTCTATTCACTTTTGATTCCAGAAAAAAAATGCTGAAGTCAGTAAGGATTATGTTGTCAAGGCTGGTTCTGTCAGCAGTTTATCTTTTGAGAGACCTGAGTGGTAAGTGGTAATTACTGTGTGAGGTTTTATCATTCTTGCTGGGCAGAATACCAGAAAGAATGTTAATTCCCTTCAGTGAAATTATGAATCAGTTATACCCCTGGGCTGAACTGTATGTGTGCCTACTAATGACACACAAACATGCACGCATGCGCGCACACACACACACACACACACACACGCCACTTGTTTGTTTTTAATACAGCATTAGAAACAAAATTTAAAATTACACAGTCACATACTCTAATGATAAAAGGCCTAAGAAACCATACCATGAATTTCTATTCCAAAAACTTTAGGAGGGAAAGGGTAAAAAGAGGAAGAAAGACAAATTATTTTTAATATTTTATATATGTAGTATGAGTTGCTTACATACATATATGTACACCCATGTGTACCAGGAGCCCTCAGAGTCCAGAAGAGGGTGTTGGATCTTCTGGAACTGAAGTTACAAACGGTTGGGATCCATCATTTGGGTGCTGAATACCAAGCTCAGATCTTCTGTAAAAGCAGCCACTGCTCTTAACCACTGAACTGTCTCCCCAGCTTAAGAAATGTACACTTAACACAGAAAAGGCAAACATCAGAATGCCGAAGAAAATGAAAGATATTTACTTAGGGTAATCTAATCTTTTTTAATGTACTACTAAGTAATAATCCATTCTTACTACTAGTCAAAATAATGAAAATTCAATACTCTATGAATATGCATTCACTACATCAATATGCAATTAAGTAATAAACAATAACCACACATGTTAACTGCCGTTTGTACCTGAGCACATATACTTCATTACTATGTCTGTGAAGGAGACTAACGCCAACAAGCAGCAGCGTTATGACTCTTACAAAAGTGGGATTCCAGACTGGATTACACATGTAAGAGAAACTGAAGCCAGGAAGAGAGAGAGGGAAAACGAAGGGGGGCATGCTATGGGAAAGAAGCCTGGCTCATGAATGTCACCACAACTCACAGTATCAAAACCACTTTAAAAACTACAGAGAGAAAAATACCCCCTTTTCTGAGAGTACCATACCCCTGCAAGAGTATTCAAAAGCAAGAATAATTAAAATAAAAAAGCAGGTGACTTTGAATTATCCTTATCAGTATCTATCTCCCATCCATGCACCAGAAACAGCACAGCACCTAAAGCTCCTTTCAGCAGAAATAAGTAAAACAACTCATTTTTAACCTAATATTAGAACTTAACTTTCAAAGATTAAGCAGAGCTGGTTGAACCCAGTTGTAAATTGCATCCTTTGAACAATGTCACTTCAACAGCAACAGCATCAGGGCTGGGGCTCAATGGTTAAAAGTGCCTGCTGTCCAAACCTGAAGACCTGGTGATGCCAAATCCCCACAGCTAATATTGAAAGCTAGTTGTGGTGAATGTCCCTGTAACCTCAATGATATGGCAGTGAAGACAGGAGGATTGCTGGAGCTTTGGGGCTGCCAGTCGAGCTCTAGGCTCAATGAGAGCCACAGTCTTAGAAGAATAAGGTAAGAGTGTGAGAAGGCAGAACATCGAATGTCCTCCAACTTGGCTTCATACCGACTTTCCTAACAACATTTCCATTTTGTAGATCAGATCCCAGCAGCTCAAGCCATGTGCTCTTCTTGAAGAGTGCCTCAGGATGCAATGGGTGGTGTTGGGCTATGTCCATCTGCTGCTGCCCAAACAAGCCTCCGTTCAGTCCTTTCTGAAACACACTAGTCTTTGAAGCCAAACACAAGCTCAAGCTACTATACCCAATAGCCTCCCAGGATCTGGCTCGTGGCCCCAACAGGCTCTAATGCAGGCAAAAGATGCTGGGGTTTAGTTAGTGGAAAGTTTACATTACAAATGCAGTTTCTGGAATATAATATGACCACTTCTAAGGGAGACCTGTTTCCATGGCAGGTGCCATTGTGCCTCCATCTGAATGTTCAAACTGAAATCTCAGTGCCACTGAGGCTTGGTCAGAACTTGTATCTAAGCTGCTGATGTATCTTAGTTGGTAAAGCACTCCCCTAGTACACAAAGCCCTGAGTCTCATCCCCACTGACACATAAGACAAGAGTTTAAAGATAACACATTGCCCCGAGGTCAGGGTCTTTAAAATCAAGTAGTGTTTTACAATGTTTGCAGTCTAGGGTCGTGTCTGTTTGCCACCTGTTCAAAGTTGTTGAAAACTTAATCAATCAGGAATCTGCTTACTCAGCTCCACACATCTGCCACTTTGGTTGACATGATCAACAGTTAAGATTACAACTTGTCTACTGAAGTAACTACACGGATCTCAATTCAACATACAGCCATCCAACCACAGCAAACAGCATACCTCTGAGACAGCACTGAAAACCCGTTGCTGCTCCATGTTTCCATAAATTTGCCATGCCAGTAATTATGAATAAAAGCACATTACCTCCCTAGATAGTTCACTCCTTTTATTTCTTCCTTAAGAGTCATTAGGAAGGTCTATGTGTTTGTGTTATAATTACTATGATGAAATACCATGACCAAAAGCAACTTGGGAAGGGAGAGGTTTATTTTATTCACAGTTCCATAACAGTTTATCATCTAAAGCAGTAAGAGCAGGAATTCATACAGGGCAGGAACCTGGAAGCTAGAGCTGATGCAGAGGCCATGAAGGGGTACTGCTTTCTGGCTTGCTTCCCGTAGCTTACTTAGCCTGCTTTCTTATACAACCCAGGACCATCAGCCCAAGGATGGCACCACCCACAATGGGCTGGGCCCTCCCCCATTGATCACTAATTAAGAAAATGTCTTTCAACCCAATCTTATGGAGGCAATTTCTCAATTGGGATTCCCTTCCCTCTGATGACTCTAGATCATGTCAAGTAAAACTAGCCAGTACAGAAAGCATGTGACTCTCAAACAGGGTTCCTGCATTAGATGACCCTCCTCAGACTTTTCAAAGATTCTTTAAATGAACATTTGCACAGAACAAATTCAACAATCCCCATACTTCAGTGGGAAGATCTTAATGAACACCTAATTCCATATGATATTGTTTCCCATAAAAATAACATAAAAGCATGAACTTTAAACTTCAAGTATTTTCTAGCCTACCTACTCATGGTACATTTCTTTTTCTTCAATGATGCATTCTGCTCTCTCCATGAGCTCTGTGTCCCATAATTACACAGGTTCATTCATTAACTAAAAGAATGAAAAGAGAGAATGACTCCCAGATCCAAGCGCTCTTAGGTGTTTCTTCAAGAGCTTAAAAACCAGTCTGGGTTCTGCCTACAGACACTAATGGTCTTCGGATAACAGGAGGTACCTGCAATAGTCAATGTTTCTAGAAACCCCTTAGAAGATCTGGATGACCCCAAATGCATGATGAACCTTCTCCCTTTCTTCTTACTAACTTACCCTTGTATATGAGAGCACATTGATTTTTTTTTCTTGGTTCTGTTTGTTTCAAATTACAGCCCCTATATTGATTATGCAAATAAGGCTGACAAATAGCTGTGTGTCTTTCACAGCTTCCTAAAGGTGTTGCCTTTCTTTCATGTTGTCCATAAATTATAGAAATATATTTGCTCCTTTGATTTTTATAGATTTATTTATTGGTGACTAATGATTATCTCTCACAACTGTTGCAATTGCTTTATTATTATTATTCTTTTACACCCTGGCCACTGTTTCTCCTCTCTCCTCTCCTCCCAGTCTTTCCTACACCCAACTCCTCTCTGTCCCCCGATCCACTCCTCCTCCATTTTTCTCCAGGAAAGAGCAGGCTTTTCATGGATATCAACTAAGCATGGCTTATCAAGTTGCAGTAAGACTAGTCACCTCCCTTTGTCTTAAGGCAGGATGAGACATCCTAGTATGACAAAAGGTATGCACTCACTTATAACTGGATATTAGCTGTAAAAAGATTACCACACAATTGCTTTTGGACCCAGGTGGAGGGTCCAGTATTTTTATTTGTTAAACCATGCTAGATTTCCCCTGCCAATTAGGACATATCTACATATTCATTGATATTCTATTGGTTACCTTTTGTGTTATTGCTCACGTTTTCCCCTTAAATCTTGGCTGTTTATTCTTTGTATCTTCATAATAATCAGCCACCAATGTTTAAACATACATTAACATTTTCTCTTCCTTACTTGTCACTGTCCTGAGACGACATAGCACCAGCCTTATTCGTTTTAGGTTGATTTCCTTTTATAGAGCTTCATACAAGAGAGAATGGATTTTTGTATGTATGTGGGCATAAGTGTCCGTGAGCGTGCATGTAAATACTTTCACCTGTATGTGCACATGTAGAGACCAGAGGAATATGATATTCTCTTCCTTAATCCCCTTCTACATTAGTTTTGAGACAAGGTCTCTCAGTAAAACAAGGTTTCTCCCTTTCAGTGAGAAAGCTGTCCACGGAGCCCCAGAGACCAGCTTGTCTCTATCTCTCCAGTACAGGGTTACAGAAATGCTTCTAAACTCTTAACAAGGTTAAGGCATGCCAGGAAAAAATGGATAGGGCAACATATGGTTTTTGTCTAATTGATATGCTCTGTGTGACCTTCCTGATGTTACAGTAAATTTGGGTTATAACCCTGACTTTTTGAATATTCAATATTTTGTAGGCAAAAAAATTCAGCCTACTGAACATCAGTTGTGGTACCTTCACATATCCCTATCTATGCCATACTTATTAGTGATTAAAATGAAACATATTCCACAAATCCTTCTCAAAGTCATAATTACACTTGAATCCATGTACAGAAAGCCACTCGATTTCACTAAATCATCAGTTCACCAAAATAAAGTTCTCAGAAAGTCATCTTTGAACCTTTTATAGACTAGTAAAGTACATATTTATTGCACTTTTGTTTCATAATAGCATGAAGTCAATAGGCTTTGAGTATGTACATACAAAAACATACCACTTCTGACTTATTAGATATTATATATTGGTCATATTAAATACTTTTAAATTGTATTAAGCAAAAGGAAAGTTTAAATAGCTTAATAGAAAACCCTAAGCACAGCCGGGCAGTGGTGGCACACGCCTTTAACCCCAGCACTTGGGAGACAGAGCCAGGTGGATCTCTCTGGGTTCGAGGCCAGCCTGGTCTACAGAGCAGGCTCCAGGACAGGCATCAAAACTACACGGAGAAACCCTGTCTTGAAAAACAAAAACAAAAACAAAAACAAAAACCAAAAAAGAAAACCCTAAGCACAATTACAGAACAAATCTCTGAAATCTTTCCTTCAAATGCTTCATACAAAAAACTCAAAGCAGCCACACATAATCACCACAAGGGTTCTGTTGAGAACTGGACAGAAGAAAAATAATAACAATTTGATCGAGGTTTGTTTAGTTTTCCTTATGTTGCAAACTAGATCTTCAAAATAAAAAAAATCAATTAACATTTCTTATTTATCAAATGCCTATAAAGAGATCTTGTAGTCCAACATTGTTTTAATGTTGAAATTTGTCTGTTTCAGATGAAAATTTGAGTCTAGTGTATGAACTTGAAAAATAGATTAAGCCTTTATTCACCCTAAGAATGAATGGCAGATAAATCAGAAATCTTCATATCTACCAGATGTCAGGAGTCCAAATTATAAATGTCATCTTCAAAGAAATGATATACAAGCTGGGTAGCAGTGGTGCACAACTTTAATCCCAGCACTCAGGAGGCAGAAGCAGGCAGATTTCTGTGAGTTTGAGGCCACCCTGCTCTACAGAAGGAGATCCAGGACAGGCACCAAAATTACATGGAGAAACCCTGTCTCGAAAAACCAAAACAACAACAACAACAAAAAAGATATATGTAACAACCAAAATTCATGCAGAGACCAACAGGATAGAAATTATTTATAACAAAGCAGTAAGTACTGGATAATATGAACATAAGTCTAAGTCATTTTGCAAAATAAATAATTTAAAGCATAAATTCAAAGCCAACCTGTTCTACCTAATGCGTTGCAGGCTAGCCAGTAATGTATAGTGAGAGTCTGTCTTACAAGCAAATATAAATACAAACAAATAAGCAAAATAAAAACTACCCACCTTTGGGCATATATGGGTGGGAGATTTAAGATTGGGTTAACTAATGTGGAAAGAACCACCCTAAATGTAGGCAATATCATTCCCTAGGCTGAGGTTCTGAAGAAAATTAAAAGGAGAAAGTGAACCCAACACTAACATTCCTCAGTCTCTATGTTTGACTGTGGATGCCATATGACCAGCTGCTTCACTATCCAGCTGCCATGCATCTTCACTATGATGGGCTGCATCCCTCTGAACTGTGAGCTAACATAAAAGTTTACTCTTGTAAAGACAAATAAATTCTTCATTAATCTAATGCTTGTAAAATGACTACTCTTAAACAGCAATGTGCTAAGTTTTCTGGACAGCATGGTCAAAACTAAAACAAAAAAAATCCAGAATCAAATGATTACAAACAGTTGAACCCATAGCTTCAAAACAACATTCCAACTACAACAGTGCACAGCGCAGTCTTGCAGGCAGCATGGAGTGGGGTGATAATGCATAATTGTCTCAGAACAGTTTTTCAGGATTCTGCTTCAGCCTGCCGAAAGCATGAATGGGCTGGTCTGTGTTCAGCTTAGCTAAAGGGTAAGATGCAGAAATTAAAGACCATTAAGTCCTCACGGTATGAGGATACACACGTGTAAAATAGGGCAGAGCTAAGGCAAGTATTGATTTTTTCATTCCTAATTCCAACAGGCTCCACATAAGTAGATTGTGCAATTATTAGCTGAGTGTCCTTGAAGATGAGCAAAAAACCTTGCAAAATTCTCACTTCACACAGCCCCAATTTGTGCAGATATTTTATTTATATAAAGTTTTGAGTCTGAAGCTAAATAAACCAGAAAAGAAAACTGGCCTCCTCCTTCTTGCTCTAAGTCAAAGAAAGTAATCGATAGGAAAGAAATGAGTGTGAAGAAATGGGCAAAGTCTCTGGGTTGCCTGAACTTTTTCAGAGTTTTGATTTTCTCTTGAGATTAAAAAGTAGAATATTTGAATAGTCTTAATTGAAAGATCACCATGTTTTCACCCAGAATCTGCACAGGCAGGAAGATAGACATGGGGTCAATGAAGACATGGCTGCTGGCTTGAGATTGGTGCTGAGTAGGGAGCTGGAGAGAGGTTTGAGGAACTGAACAGATAATTATTTAGTTAACCAGAAGGACTCAATGAATTTCCAAAATAAAAAAGTTTATTGTATGGCATGATCAAATATTGACAATGAATATCAGAGACCCCCTGCATATGAGCCAGGAGGCTATGAACCAAGATATCTGCATCTATTTTTAGATGATATTAAGTGGCCACACAGAGGTCATGCCCAAACTTCTGCTGGGAATACTAGAGGAAAGAAAAATGTAGTCTGGAGAGAATGACTTGGAGGTCATGATCATATGACTAATCAATGCAACTATGAAAACAGGTAAAGTAGTTCACAGGGAGTCCAGGCTAGGAGAATAGAGACCAGAGTCCCATGAAACATCAGGATTGTGAGATTTGCACTTTTGGGATAAGAATATATTTTTATTTGTCGCATGCCTATTTTTGATTGAGTGGCAGACATTATGGATTTTATTTGTTAGTACTGTTTACTCTATTAAATAATGTTGGTTTCTGTTTTCGGAGGACACAGTTCAGTTCTTTGAAAACTGAGTCACATTTTAAAGTCATATGTTTGGTAGCTATGATCCATATGGACACATAAACAACTAAATATGGAAATCGGTTGTGTGATGAATAAGAGAAAGACTATGTTCAGCCTGTGTAATCTCTGAACCTCAGGTACTTTCTTAGGACATATAAACTGAGCAGTACTCAACTATATAGTCACAGTGGACCCTAAAGTCTTCTAGAATTTTCTTTATCTATGGCTCTCTTCCTTTCTATACTATGCTGTAAAAATCTATGCTCCTGAGTTTCCTTGTCTCACTACAAGGAGTGGCTCAGTCTCACCTGGAATGTTCTTTCCTGTGTTTGTCTTAGGCAGCAACCACACTGCACCAGGCCAAAAGGTAAACGGAGGTGCTATCATACTGATCTATTTAATTAAATTGTGGAAGACACTGTTCTGGTGTAGGGCCTTGAGTGTAAGCAAAATGACTGTGTTTAGTCTAACTGTAGGATGATCAGCATCACAGGATCCAGTTGTGGTGTCTTTACAGGGCACTTCTGAATCCAGTGACTATTATCATACCATTAATTGGCATTGGATCTTACAAATCTATCCTATCCTATCCAATTCTATTCTTTGTTTTGTTATATTTATGATCATTCAGATCATTAATTTTATAAAGTCTTTTTCCTTTTAATGTTTCTGTATCAACCTGTTTTAAAATATTCCCATATATGCTATAACATTTAAAATATAAGACACAGGAAACTTGAAAATTTTTGAATTCATTTTATTTGGAATATTTTATAGGAAATACTGTATAGTGACATTGTCTATGATCTTAAATGTCATGTAAGTTTTAATTTGTTCTTAACTGCATGTTGTAGCTGTTTGTAACACGGGTAATTAAAATTGCAATATGCTTGAGTCTTACAATTCTCCAAATAAAAAGCAGAGGCTTCAGTGTCTAAGAATAAAGCATCTCATTGGGAACTATGATAAAACATGCTTGTTTAATATGATGACACAACCAGATTATAATTTTAAATGACTTCTAATACTTATTTTAATGTTTTTCTTTTCGCATATACACAGAACATAAAATATATTTATGCCAAAATATTATCAAAATCATATTATCAGCCTGGATGCAACACTGATGTCACCTTTTTCTAAGGAAGCACTTGGTATCTCACCATAGAAACCTGTCACCAAGGTCACTAAGCCATGGCCAGCTGTCAATGATTCAGCCACACTAAAGTTGTTAAATTTGCTTGTCATTAGGTCCATGAAAGAGACATGGCTTCTAAGGTTAAGCAATGAAGCAAGAGTAAGTAAAAAGTGACACACTTGCCTCACTGATACAGGTTGGATCACTTATCAATTGATATGTGCGTTGCATTCTTAAAAACATAAACTGTATTCTGTTGGTATTAGTGTTTTAAGAAAGTAATTTATAAGAGTTGGTGTCCTCTATAGGCCTATGGTTAGGCTCACTTACAGCCTGGAACTATGACAATGCAAACTCCCTTTGAGGAATTTGAAATCCAAGTAATGTAATAGACCACAAACTCTTCATTGCTTCTTCTATGACTCATTACACACATACCTTGGACAAGTAAAATCACACAGGGCTTTAGGAAATAATAATTTAAAAGCAGGTGGAGTACATGAATTTCTGATCTTAGAATGTCTTTTGAGTAGGGCAAGACTGGTCTGTATTCCTGACTTGCTTTAAAGTAATCATACAGGATGGCAATTACTATCACTGCCTTAGGGTGCTGAGCACTGTGAAGTCTGAAACAAATAATCTAGCCACAGCCTGTTCATTACACAGGGGGATGTTGCGGGGGATCATGCTCCTAAAATGTACCTATTCAATCTTAACTCAAGTCCATTTGTTTCCAGACCAGACCCTACTTTATCAGGAGCCTTTAGTAATCTGTGCAGATTTTAGTTTGATATGCGAGTTGCTAAGTTTAGAAAATGGAAGGAATTTAGAGCACAATAAATTCATTTAGAGATTCACATCTGATCAAATGTATTAGTTTCTGCAACACAAGCTTGTTTTCAATGAAGAGAATTTGGTGGTGGCTCCCTTCATTCTGATTTTGCAGGGTATGAGTGTGCTGTGCTCTGAGGTGAGGCAGAAAGTAGATGGTAGAGGCACCACTTGCTTGCAAAACAGCAAAGATGGGTCACTATGTGGGTAAATGAAGTTGGAAAGGGTCATGTTACTGCTATAAACACAAAGCTCAGAAATATGCCAGCGAATGGGGAAACAAGATAACAGCTTATATCATAATCTTCTAGAACAGTATGACTAAAACAAGCCCCTCAGATTTTAACTTCATGTATCAGAACAAGAATTATCTGTTGAGATCGCCTCTAATGCATTCCCTCCTGTGGGATTTTTTACTTGATGGTGATGTGTTTTATGGCTGGAGAAAGGAAGTACTGAGACTTGGATAGAATTTATTCCCTACTGGGAGCTGGATCAATCAGCATTGTTTTGCTTAATCAACATTACTCCCTGTGTTGTATGTGAACCACTAGCTAGCTGTATGAAAAGGATTATTTAAATTTCTATGGAAGGAAAACAGAGAGAAACATGGAGGGACTGCCATTATTTGTTATGTGTACACAAAAGTTTTCATCATGTTAAAAAATATCCATCCAATGGAAGACTAGAATATTAATGCGATCTGACTCCCATCAACTCACTTATAACGGAAGGGGTTTGTTCTTTAGATTCTTAAAGAACAAGAGAGAGGCAGTCAATTACTTCAAGTGTCAGATGCTACTTATAGCCCTGTAATAATTACAAAGCAAGTATGCATTTATAAACACACCCAGACAACAATGCGAAGAACCTCTAAGGATGAATCATTCGCATACAATACTGTCATGATTAAGCAGTTTTTCTCTAAGGAGCTGTTTAGGTTTTTATTGTTATTTTGCAATTTAATAAATATGTAAATGCCAGCCTAGGTGAGAGCAGTTGGGAAGACAGTGAGAAAAAAAAAATCAGAAAGGCGGAGAGCTCAGAGCATGTGAGTAACAGATGGCAGGAGCAAGCCAGGTCAGCCAGGGAGTTCAGCACTCACAGTGCATACAGCAGGGAGAGTGGGGAAGGCAGTTACCACCTCCACTCTGCAAATAGTCATTCAAAAGCTGTAAAACTGGCCTAATAAAAGAGGTGAGGACAATGATGATTGAGGGGTTTTTTGGAACTCCATATTCCCAAGGCAATACTGTGTGCTTAAAGTGTTTATTTTAACATTTTTCAGCCCTGATTCTGTTGTTTGTTTTATAGTTCACGTTGGCATTTAAATTAATACACTGTTGTCCATAACCTTTTAAAGCACTATTTTCTGTTAAGAAGAGGGAAATGCTGAAGGACCTGCTTCTCTGGATATTTATCAGTGTTACAGGGAACTCCATAGCATACCCAAGCACGAGGGTGTGCTGTCCCGATCCACATTGGGGATGCACTACCGTCTATATACTTTAAAATTGCGCCATCTCACATAAAGGGACACGGAACAGAGTTCTGTCTCTCTGAGTGTGACTACAGACAGACAAGTGTATGCACGCCCACCATCCACACGAGTTATTCAGGGAGTAATCGACACACAGTTCACAGCGCAGTCTGCAGTCTGCAAAGCTGGAGATCAGAGGAGATCGTCCCTTGCAGCACTGAGTTCTAAGCAGTGTGGAAGCCAAGATCCTTCTCGACATTGGTTTATGGTACATTTCCCACCACCTTTGTCAATCAGGCGAGCCATGTGGGGTTGCCTGAACAAACAGGTGTCCTGCATGGGGTCAGGAGAGGGAGGTTCTGACACATGCTGGTGGCTCCACCCCAGCTGTACCCCCATCTCCTGCAGGGCCTTCAGATGCTGCTCTTTGCTCACTTGTTTTTGATTTGGGTTTCGGGTTGTGTTGATTTGGAAGATCCAGTGCTGCCGTGCCATGCTCTGGAACTCTCCATCACAGAGCTAACCTTCCCCCAGTAAATGAAGCTTTGAAAACCTACCAGTGTTACTTCCTGCTCCCATCACTGTTTAATTTGACAGCTTCCCAGTGCTGCTGCTGTGTGCCTGGGTTAGGAACAAGTTTTGCAAAAAAGAAGTTAGGCTAGCAACGGTTAGGGGTCTGTTTTCCCCGTATGTCACAGACACAAACTACAACAGCATTCTTGCTCCCAAGCTGTTCGTTTGCTGTAAGGCACCACATTGCCTCAAGTGTTGGCCTGGGGTGACAAGAACATTCCTGGATGTAGACTGCAAACCACCAAGACACTATTTCCTTTAGACATTGGTTTTGCCTTCTGATACACAGAACTGGACAGAACATGTTTTGCTAAGTGCAAATGAAATTAATGGAAACTCTCTGTGTTCTAGGTATTTGAATACTAGAATAATGCACTATAAGGAAATTCTGATACCACCAAATCAGCTGCCTTATACTTCCTTGGGAGAAAAACAAGTGAGTAAAGATCTTGTCATCATATTTACTATCTATGCCACTGAACGAGTTTCATTTTAAAAATCCATCATTCACCTACTGGGATCCTCAGCTTTAACTATGCTGTTGGGTATAAAGGGGAGATTTACTCTATTATTCTTTAATGGAGATTTGGTATAAAAGTGCTCAAAAGACAATGTCATTAAGTTCAGATCTCAAGCAAAGTCCCCTCTTTAATGTCATGTGGCCTCTGCTTTCAACATATCCAAGGGTTCAAAATTGGCACCATGAGTTTGATGGTCAGCCAGAGGGCTGCACTAGAACAGCCACACCTTCTAGCCTGTTCATGTGTAACCATAAGAAGCTTCTTTGTGGAAAAACAAATCAGTAATAAAGCAGCCCAAGAAAATAATGATCTTTGTAGTTGAGGTCTGGGGAGTTAAATAGCATTTCATGACCATGTGTAGTTTGCCAACGGAGTGCAGAGCTCCCTGGAGTGATGGTTTGATCACTCATATGCTATAGAAACTGTCCTTTCTACAGCCGCCTGGCTGGATGGTCCTTTAAGGAGGCTGGTACACCATTTCCAATCAGTTAACTCATCATAATGAGCTTTATCCCTACTGGCTCATTTCCTCACCACTAATTGGATTCTGCGATGCCATGAGCAGACCAGATTTGAGTGTGGTAATAGGCTAACATAGAGTTGAATATATGATAAAGATGGATGAAATCAACCTGAAAAAATAAATAAAATATTAAATGTAGAATTCAAAGTAGACTAGAGGGAGATTAATTATCATCAATGAGACAATAATAGGTTGTCAAATGTCTGCTGCAGCCTAATATCTACGTTCTTGAATACTACAAAGGTGATATGAGTACTTGAGAAATTTATAATCTCACTGGAGACAGATAAAGCATTGTATGACACAGTCACAGGACAAGAACTACTGGTTAAACTGGTTATATTCATATGAGACACTAGTTAAGAATCTGTGCAGTTGATGCATTCCTCAAAATTCCTGTTGTACAGGAGAAAGCAGATTTGAAGCTACTAAAGAGAATGTTATAGAGGCAAGTACTGGTGGGATGAGAGGAATAAAAGAGAATCCGGAATGATGCCCAATGCTGGTTATCCCCGAACTCAGGTGGCTGAGGCAGGAGAATTGCCATGATTTGAGACTACAGGACAAACTCCAGGAAAGCCTGGATCAGAATGAGACCCAGTCTCAATCAATCAACCAATAAATAAATAATTGAATATAAAGAGAAGTGAAATGGAAATTAAGGATAAGAAAGGTATTTGGTATAGAAATACTTCTTTGAAAACCGGATATCTAAAGTTGAATGGAAGATGAAAAATATGAGGTGGATTGAACTCACACAGAGAAGAACGGGACACAGGCAGAAGTGGCAGGTTCCATTCTCCTAGTCTAAACTCTTTTTTTTTTTTGTCCACGTATTTCTCTGTAGCCCATCACAGTATCAGCAATCATTTTCCAATGCACCAACTGAAGTAGAAAGCATCTATTTATATCTGCCTGATGTCTTACCCAAGATTCCCAGGGAGAGC
This sequence comes from Peromyscus melanophrys, assembly GCA_902168415.1. Classification (NCBI taxonomy): domain Eukaryota; kingdom Metazoa; phylum Chordata; class Mammalia; order Rodentia; family Cricetidae; genus Peromyscus; species Peromyscus melanophrys. The sequence continues at coordinate 15,867 of CABHPR010136485.1, forward strand.
CTTTTTTCCCAGGTGAGCGCTTCCATGCCTGCCAGTATTGAATTCTTCCTTGTTTAGGAGATTCTTGCTTTAGGAGATATTTTCCACTTTCTTCCCAAAGTCAGTCTCCTAGACTCTCCCTTCCAACCCAGTGACAGGGGAGTTCAGTTATTTACTGCCTCCCCTCAGGGGCTGAGCTCACCACAAGGACAGCTCTCATCTTAAGGTCACTCATCCTCCAAGGTGCTGTATGGCGGGATGGACATGCCGCTCTAGAAGTGTCTCATTTAAGAAGGTAAAGAGAACACAGACACAAGGACATTTGGAGCAGGCTGAGCCCTGGAAAGCAGGATTTCTGGGACTGGAGCAAGAGTGGAACCAGAGAGGGTGAAGGACAGACCCACAGTCAGGGTCATAGAATGAGGAGAAGCAGCTGAATTGGAACTTGGAATCTGAGGTTTGGACCAAGTTCAAAGTCACTCTTTACAGTTAGGAAAAAGCATGCACTTAACTATTTTTCCAGATTTCTTTTCTAAATAATTTATTTATGTTTGTACTTAGCATATGTACTGATGTCTCACATGTTTTATAATCATAGATTCACACATGAAAATTTCATATCAAGATGCTCTCTTCCCATGGCTTCTGAGATCTGTTTATCTAAGCACTGACACATTCCTATTGATATTTGTTTTTCTCTTGTTTGTTTTAAGTGGGGTTTGTTTTTCCATTTAAAATTAATGCTGTGAATGGTATTAACTTTGTGAAGTTATTTTCATGTTTTCCCTGTGAGATTTCAGGTTACCTTAATATGTAATTGGCAGGAATGTCTTGAGAACTATGAAATATAGCCATTTTCTATATTTCTATATTGCTATGATTATCAGTCAATTGTTTTTTGTTCATGCCATACTCAAAAAATCCAACAAACTAAACGATCACATCCATTATAGAAACAATTACAACACACAGATAGCATTTATGTTTTCTCTCCCAATACTTGCTTAATTTCCCAGTTTACAGAATATTTGAATATAGCTTATCTGTTAACAAAGATTTTCTGATCGGATTTGTGTAAAACAGGCTTGTTTTTCCCAAGTAGTAAAGTATTTACTCCCATCTCACTTACATTAAATAATCTATTTTGAGCTGCACTTTGAGGCAGAAGTCCACATAGTTTTTTTTTTTTTAAAGTTCTTACACCATTTTGATCACAATACTTTGTTAGTCATGTATCTGTTCACTTTTAATTTTAAGGTGGATTTAAATTCATATTAAATTCAAACAAAAGTACAGTGATTCCCGAATCTACTCCCTGAATTCCACATGCACAACACCACCAGGCAACACACTCCAGGTGACTCTGCATAGGCATCTGTTGTCACAGAGGGCACAGCAGCCTTAGGTGGAATCAAGACACAACATAATCTACAGATCAGGATAGACTGAAGGTGGCATCTACTTGTCACATGCTCACAGTTTCTTTGTGGTGCTGAATGTACCCTGTACCTGTTCATCCCTTGCTACCAGTTACCTCTGGTACACATGGCCCTTCTCAAGATCTCCACTGTTCTGCCTTCTCCACATTATTTACAGGTGGAATCATAGGTGGTTTCTCTTAGCAATGTGTTCTTAAGTGTTTACCATGCCTTTTAAAGACTTGCTATTTCCTGCTATTAGTACTGAATAATTATCTATTGTATAGGTGTATTCCTATGTATTTTTTCATCTTGGTTGTTTCTATGTCTTGGAAATTATCAATGATGGTGGTAGAATGTCTGTGTACATTTCTGTGTGGATATAAGTTTTCAACTAAAGCACAAATTTCAAGGTTCATAATTAGTGCTATTTCCCCCTAAGAATCTTGACTGGGATTAAAGTTCACATATTCAAGCAAGAAACTTCATTTTGATGAGTTTCAATCTTATAACTGGTTAGTGTATGTTCTTTATTCAACATCAAAATTTTCCAGTAAGGAGAATTTATAATGTAGAAATTATAAAATTTATGAGCAGGTTATAAAATTTATGGGCAGGTTAATTTCTTAGTAAGTTATTTGTAACTATTATATGTTAGAATGAATGGGGCTATTTGTGTATAGACAGAGATAGTCATGGTAGCAACTATAGCATCTCCCATTATCACATATGAAATTATATTCTCAATATATTCACTGACTAATCTTAAACACATTTTAATTCATTTAGCTGCCAACCCATTGAATAATATTATACAGTGTTGGATATAGCATAAAAAGAACCTTAACTTTTAAAAATATTCATTCTTCTTTTTGTTCTTTGACTAGCTTTAACTAGGAGGAATATGGCACAAATATAGAACTATCCCATCTGGATATGTATGTAATAGCTCAAAACAAACCCTTAGATTCAGAAGCCCGTGGTGGGGGAAACCTCCCATCGTCTTTACTCCTTTCTCTAATCAAAAAGACTGCAAGCTGGTGGAACTCCAGTAATGCCATTTGCCTTCATGAAAGGTTAGGGATGTGGAACACTGACCTCTCATTATTCAGTCAATCCTTAAAACACCTGCCTGGTGTTTTAGGCATGCTTGACAGATGAGAGCGTTCTTGAAATGAAGAGTCTATATATAGCTCGGAAATTCTCAAACTAAACAATGGGAGCTTCTCAGAGAACATTTGTTTTCATTTTACTGTTGACTGTCCTTTTGCAAAAATAAAAGCAAACAAACAAACAAAAGAAAACAGTGCCTTGTAATTCAGTGCAAGCCAATCCTCATGACTCAGTCCAATGTCCATTTCCTCTACCATCACGGAGGAACATTTGATGCACTGTTCTCAAATTCACCAGCCCCTCATTTTTGAGTGAAACAAGAATAATAGACATACATCATAAAGACTTTCTTATTTATTTGTTATGTCATTTATTTATCACATTCTTACATATTAGGCACAATTATTACATCCTTGTAAATGAAGTTTGGGAAATTACTATGTCACTCCAGCGATTCACTAATTCATACCTCAGAGTTGTACCCTGTCTAATGGGCATGAAAGTCATACTACAAGCACTAAGCAGAAATTTAGCCCCATGGGGCTGAGAATGAAAAGGAGAACAAGAGCAATTTCTGACATCAATAAGTGGCTTGTCTACAAGCGTGTTGCACTTTGACGTTGATATAAATAAATAAAAATTATGGTCTGCAGGAAGTATTAAGAGCAAAGGAAAAAGGTGGAGATCAGGAATCTTAGTGTACCAGTCGCAGCACCCTAGGAGGAGGAGGAGCAACTGATGTACTGAGTAGAAACAGTACCATACTAATAAGTGAAAATACCTTCTGAGAGCCGATACATATTTTTAGAACACTGAGTTCTACAAATAGACTTAAGGAAGAAGAAAGAACAGTATAATTTTCTGAAGAATATGTATTTGGCAGAAAGCAGGCATTTTAAATTTTCAGTTGGGCTTATCTAAGTCAGGCAGTATGGATAAACACAGGTGGGAATACAACCCCATTTCTGTTTGTTTTATTCCAGCATGGTTTTAAATTTAATATAATTATCAATAAATAAGTTACAGCGGTTTACTTAACTATTACATCTTCATGTCACTGGGAGGAAGATTTGTCAAGTTTTTAATTACTTTCCTCATTTCATAATAGTCTACCAATGCATTAGCAAATTCCGTCAAGCCTACTTCCAAACTTTACTCAGATGGTGTGGTTGCGGAAGCATGGGGAGGCACTGATCAGTGAACTTCAAGTTACAGTTGTGCACAGGGAAGGATTTCTAGATTCTAAGTGTTATGGGCAGTAACTACAGTAACCCCAGTGCATATTCAAACAGCTAGCAGAAAATTTTCCCCATAAATGATAAGTATTGAGCAGACAAAAATGTATGACCTGATTTTAAACATTGCAAGATGAAGCTACAAGGTACTTCATTTTTGTACACAATTTTATAAGCTTACATTACAGTTAATATAAATTTAAAATTGACATTCTCCCCAGGTATCCACATAGCTGCCTTCCTTGGGCTTAGGAAATCTCACATTTCATCTTTTCAAGTGGTTGACTTTTAGACATACCAACAACACCCTCCCACATACTATTTTCCAATCTTTTACCTGCTTCTTCATTATAACAGTATAACAAATGACATTATTTATAATATTTGAAAAACTATAACAGACACGGATGGATATCATTAAGATATCTTATCATGGAAGAAACTGGAAGAATAGTTCTCACACACTCTGTATTGTCAAACTTGTATTCTAAAGTCAAAGTTCCCAAATGGCCACAAAGAGATGCCATTATAACCCCACACCGACACATCTCATTTCTGAGAAGATGAGATCTTCATCCATCCACATTGAAGGACAGTTAAAGCAGATGGACTGTCAGCACTTGTTACATTGTAACCACACAGCAAACATCTCAGACACAATATCTCAAGTTTTGTTTTATTACACAGTTATATGTTCAGTTGGCTTTTTACTTTGTGATCCATTACTATACAGATCCAAAATGAACACTTGTTTTATTAAGCTTATTGCTTAGTAACCAATGCAATAATAGAGATTCAATAAATGCATGCTGAGAAAGATATTAAATTAATTAGTTAGATCGCTATGGAATGTGCTGGATTTGACTTGTATTTCTAGGACCACTTAAAGTGAAGTCTATTTCTAAGTATTTTAAATATTTTTTTTACAAGAACAGTCCAGGATTTTGTGGCTTCCTCTCTTAGTCATGGTCAGAGTGGAAGCATGTGAAATAATGGGCAAAGTGGCCAATAAGCTGCTCCTTTCTAGTCCCCGCTTCCTCGTCACACAGCTGATGGAACCTCAGGTTCTTCTAAAAATGTCCTTTTTTCAAAGGCAATCAACAATTATGCAAAATGTTTTATGAATCCATCCTCCCACTTGGAAGCTAAAGTGCAATAGAAGATGACTCAAACGCTGCCATGATATGAGACACACGTCACTCAGAACTACAGCTGCACGGGAATTCTACTTCTAAAGGAAAGCAGATATCCATTAAAACAGAAATCAGCTCTCTTGGTTATTGGACTCTCAGAAATATTTCAAAAGGCATCCAAACAAAACACCTTCTTTGAACTATTCCATTCTAACTTACCACATCAATTGCCAACAGTGTGATTTCCCCTCTGAGCTTTTTTAGTATTGAGTGAAACTAAGAGCACTACATGGCGTTTGTACAAAACAATGAAACAGTCTATAGGTTGTCTTTGAATATCTCATTTCCTCCCTTATTGAGCTGTTTCATAGGCCCTGCTTTTAGAGAGTAAGGGAGGAAAAAAGTGTAATCAGTGTCCCTAGTGCTTGAACCATTGATGTGGGTTACCATGACTGGTTTGTATTTGAATAATCTGGACTATTTGAACAGAGAATGCAGACTCTTCAGGAGATGATGTTGCCAAATTTCACTCAGTTTATTAATGCAATGTCGATGGCCAAAGGCTATAACTATTCTGTTCACTGCTCCATTCAAGAGCAAAGAGACTTGTGTAATATATATCAGGTAAGAGAGATGAGAGCTGAATATTTGCATGAAGTAAATAAAGCCTTATTAGAGGACGAAGGAATGAAACACACTTCACATGCATCCTCCCTGGCCAGTTGGATGCTATGTGCTAAGAGTGTAAAACAGACTTCAAGAAATGGTCAAAGGAAATGGGATCATGAGGATAAATTGTCTGCCTTAAGTCAAATTGAAACTATGATGGCATGTAATTTTAGCATAGAGAAAGACAGCGGATCACTGTTTATGTATGGACTCTTTAGGATTTGAATACCACATATTATAGAAAGAAAGCAGACATTATGAAAGAAAAAGTCATGATGAAAATGATGTCTGACTATAAGGTAGGACAACTTCCCACTTTCCTGTTCTCTATAGTTTCCCAAACATACAGTAAAGACAGCCATGAAATGTGATTAAAACTGAGAATGTGTGTACACTTTAAATACTATGAAATACGATTTCCATTCATAGTCACAACATAGCATACCCTTCTAAACTTCCAACTAGCCATCCCAATAAATTTAGGAATGACACAGTATATTCATACAGAGATTTATATATGGATCATTCTCCCAGTGAACATTCACAGCATGTCTCCTTTGAATAAAACAACAAGCTTATTTCTAAAATGGAAAAGTTGAGGAAAACAAACTAGCAAAGCCAAAACAATTTTATGATGGAAAAGTTTATAGCACATGTATCACCTGATTTGGGAGTATAGAGCTGATGTAATTACAACCATGCCTTAATTACACAGAACAGACATGAAGACTGGTGCAACAGATATCGAACTTTACATATACAGCTTTGAAAAACAAAGGTTTCTGATTAGTTAATTGAAGAAAAACAATACTTCTAATAAGTGCTTGGGGAACATGAAGGTCCACCAGGACAAAGAATGACTCTTCTTCATAGAACATTAAAGACAAACTCAGTATAGATTATATATTTAAATGTAGGCACTAAAAATGAACAACTAGGAGAAAATGGAAAAGGTTTTGTGACATTAGGTAAGGCAGGTATTTGTTCTGAACAACAACAAAAATAGTATTATCCATATAAGATGAAAAAATAAAGCAGACTTCATTCAAAAAAATTAATTTTCTTTAGAAGGTACAGTTTTAAAATACAAAGGGGCTAGCCAATGACTAAGGAAAATAATACTCTCTAAGAAGAGAGATCTATATGTAAATATTTAAAGACATCTTAAAATCAAAACTCTGGTAAGCATCACAAGGTAACTGTAGAAAGATATTTGTCAGCATATATCACAGAAGAGGTTAGATGAGTGGACAGTATACACAGGAATATTATTAATTAAAACAAAGAGTCAGCATTCAATACCAGCATGGGTATCATCCTGAAGTCATTACCAGGTGTGATGGCTATTCTTAGCTGTCAACTTGACTATGTCTGGAACTAAGTAAAACCCAAATGGCTGGGTACACCTGTAAGGGGTTTTTTTCTTAATTAAGTCATTTTATATGGGCAAACTCACTTCTATTCTGGATCCATGCTGTCAGAAGATTCATCTTTAATCCAGGTCTTCTGAGGTGGGAAGATCTACCTTTAATCTGGGCCATACCTCCTGCTGGCCAGTCTATATAAAGGACATGGAAGAAGAAAGTGCTCCCACCCCCCACCCCCAAGTTTGGTGGTGGTGGTGGTGGTGGTGGTGGTGGTGGTGGTGGTGGT
>CABHPR010136485.1:23166-45225 GCA_902168415.1 Peromyscus melanophrys
CTGCCTGCCTGTCTGTGTCTCTCTGCCTACCTCCACCCCTTGCTCTTGCTTTAGCTAGATAGTCCACTCCTTGTCTGGCATGAGAGCCAACTTCCCAGCATATAGTGAAGACCAGCTGAGACACCTAGCCTCATCCAGCATCATAGAATAAGCAACTACTTGATTCTTAGACCTTCTATTGTTGGGACTAGCTGGACCACAGCCTGTAAGATATTCTACTCTCATCCTTCTTTATAGATAGATAAATAGATAGGTAGACAGACATATAGATTTTATAGATAAATATAAATAGATATTCATTCTATAAGATCCATTCTATAGAGAATCCTGAATAATAAACCTGAGATCAGTGAATGTAGAGCAAATAAAACCTATGTATTGTTGGTAGGATTCCACATAACACAGGCTCTTTAACATTTAGCAGTCCCTCAAAATATTAAATACAATTTTCCACATGACCAGCTTTCATTGCATGGAGAGCTCTTTACTCAAATGAACTCACAGCATATATACATAGAAAGTTATATTCAAAGCAAGACTTCATAAAGACCTAAACTGGAAATAACCCAAGCATGCCTTAAGTAGTGAATTGGAGCAACTGGGAACTCTATGTACTCTATCAATTTCTCATACTCAGTAATTCAAAGAAACAAATTATTAAACCATAGCATAAAATGATACAAAGAGAAAAATAAAATAAAATACCTAAGAATCTATATGATGGAAAATATACAACATCAAAGAAGACATACAAGTTATTCCATTACATGTCTAGCAGAAAAAAAAAATACCTTGCCTTAAAAAAAGCCATCACTGGAAAAGGTAGGCCAAGATGGTGAGTGTATAAGATGTAGGTAAGCCATATGAAAGATTGGAATGACAAGACTTGGTGCAATAAAAGGAAAAGAAAGGAGGAAGAATGCAGGAATAGGAGACCCATGTCTGTCTGTCAATTCCCTTTTCTGCCTTCTTAAGCCTGAGACTTAAGGCCAGGCCTTGGACCTGAAATTCAATTATTGGAGCATCATGATGAAAGGTGCAAACAGAGCCCGGGAGCCCATGCCAGGCTGATGTCACAGATTGAGCATTGCAGCTACCTTAGCCAAACACCTGGCTACCTTTACCACCCTCCCCTCAGGATAAGGCTGCAGAGGGGCAGCAAGCCATTATTAACTGGATACAAACAGTTAAATCTTCCTTCTACAAATATCTCAACAAAATACGTAGAGCACCACCCAGGTCCTAGCAGGAGCAAAGCTTCATTCTATCTATCTCCCCCTGAGCAAAGGATGGATTTAGTCATTTATTCCCACAGAGTTGTCTAGGAAAACGGAAGACCTTTACATTGGGGAAATCTATGAAACCTCACCTTAATTAAGACTTCAGTAGGCATCACCGGTGCTGTCAGGTGTCAGAGAGTACTGTGAATACTCTGACAGTAGGTGTTGGGAAAAGATACTTCAGTGTATTCTTTCACTTTCCAAAATTCTGACTGCATGTCAGGAAACACATCAGCCTAACACAAAACCAGAACGTTGTATAGAGGCTCCTCAAAATTAAGGCAATTTAAACAAAGAATAGAGACAATCACAGAGTGGAAGGGACTCAGGAGCTGTGACATTCAGATGTTATTTTGTACCCTGGATCAGTTCCTACAATGGTGAAAGATATATTGGTGCAGCCAAAAGAAAGTCTGAAGTGAAATTAATATTACATACCAATGTCAGGGCTTTCTTTAGTTGTGAGGCACACTACCATAGTATCAGATGTTAACAGTGGTGAAGGCTGGATATGGTGGATGTTAACTCTTTATACTGTCATTGAAATATAATTATAAATCTAATTAAAAGTAAGAGCAAGAAGATACAACCACATTACTTAGTAAATAGGAAACATTATCCAGATAAAACAATTGATTTCCTTGAAAAAGTGGTATTCAATATTCACAATGCTGTGAGAGCAAGGACTACTGTTTTGTTTTGTTTTTTCCAAAATTAAATATTTATCTATTCTAGCATTTTTTTTGGGGGGGGGGCTGGGTAGAGTTCTTTTTTTCTTTTTTTAATTTATTTTACATACTGACCAAAATTTTCCCTCTCTCCTCTCCTCCTGTTCCTTCCCCCCACCCCTCCCTTTTACCACCCTTCCCCAGAAAAAACTCCTCCTCCTTCTCCATTCAGAAAGGGGCAGGCTTCCCATGGGAGTTAACAAAGCATGGCACATTAAATTGAGGCAGGACTAAGCTCTTCCCTGTGCATCAAAATTGGGCAAGGCAACCCAGCATGGGGAACAGATTTCCAAAACCCAGCTCAACTGCCAAGGACAGAGGACCACTGTTTTTGAGAGTGGTTTTCATCTTCCTAAATAACCAGCAAGTAAAGGAACTAAAAGTAAATCTGGTCCAGTCATATGATTACATAAGAGTCTCTGCTGACTTTAGCTCTCCACAAAACACAAGTCAAACTAGCCTATCCCAAATACTGGAGTCATTTTTTATTGAGTAATAGGGAAGGGTCTAAGTAAATTAAACTTTAATAATTGGGTAGAGAGAGAAGATACTAATGGTAAAATAAATATAAGAAATGTAGCACTACTGACTAAAATATTCAGTGGTAAAATTTGTCTTTAATATTTGTGCATTTCATATATGAAACTGTCTGCTCACTAAAACTTACTTGCAAGTTCAAAATCCATGCTTGTGTTCCCCCAAAGTCATCCACAGTTGTAATGACACAGCAGAAGAATGCAGTTGATTGTAAACAGGACCCCCATAGGTCAAAAGTCACACTGACTTCAAGGTTTATACTGGTAACTAGTGTCTCTTTCTTGGTATAGTGCTATACTTTCTGCACTTTGGTAAATCATGTGGCCTCAAGCAGGATCTGAAAATCTACCTAGGTCTCTATGAATCAACAACAAATACTTAAGACAGGACCCATTAAGCAGCACAGGGAAAGCAAGGTTGTATAATGATTGGTTCAAAGATTAAAGCATTGCCAAAGCTCTCTCACACTATAGTCCCTTTTCTCTCCCTCCCACTATGAACAACAGCTATGGACTAATGACCTCTGATTCACTATGACTCCAGAAAACAAAACCACAAAAAAAGGAGGAAAATCTGTTTTACAGATTTGAGATCTGTAAGCTTCATCTCTCAGCTTCAAGTAGCAAGTCTTGGTTCTCAGCCTGGTGTGTATATATACATGTGTATACATTTGCTTAACTTCAAGATAAAAATTACACTTACAACCCTGATAACTTTATAGAGAATGGTTAATTCACTAGGCATAAGCTTACCAAACAAAGCATATTCCAAAGACATTTACAGTTTCATCAGGCCCTTGGCTAAAACACGGAACTGAGCATGATGAATGTTCTAAATGACAGCAGAGTTTTGTACCCACAGGGTCCTAAATGTTATAGACAGAGCTTTTATCTGCACATAAGAATTCCCCCAATGAAAGTCTACTTTAAAAGTCTATACAGAGTATGAGCCTACAAATCAACATGGTTGCCTCTATCTCAGCCATTAAATGATTTATATCCTATCTGTGAGGACAGTTATCTTCTACATGTCAACCAGTTATCTGGACATCAATGGGTCCTCATTATCACCTCATCAAGAGGGCATGGAGATGTATGCCACAGTCTTTTCCTGTATCAACCGGACCTCACTCCCCACTTCAGAAACACAGGTCTAAAGACATCTAAGCTAGCTAATCAGGAAACATGCTCAACTTCGTCTACATTCAGGGCTTCTCTTTTTTTCTACTCCTTGTAATACTAGAAACTCTAGCAAACTCAATAGTTAGGTACACAACTTTGATACAGCCCAACCACAGATATATTCACTGCAATGGCCCAGCCATATATGTAACACATGGCGACAGACCAGCCATACAAGACTGAGATGGCCCAGCCATGATATAGATTCACATTTCCTAGTTAAAAGTGATTATTTTACTAAGCATAAGTCATTTCTATAGATAAGTATTTGTTTTTCATAACACAACTGATCCATGCATGTGATCTTGCTGCAGTAGACTTCCAGCTGATATCTAGACATAATAACTGAAAACCACCTGTACAGAACATAGTCTGCCATCAGTAGCCAATGGACATATCAGATTCCCTTGGGACGAAGGATGAGTGCAACTGGACATTGTTGCAGAGGCAAGGGGAGATATTTTATTTTTATTTAGAAATTCTAAATCAATATGAGTTAATTTTCATTATGTAAACATCTCAGATCATTAATTTGAGTTAAATATCTGATTTCATGTGTACCTCAGTTGTATGGTATTCAAGAAAGTTACAGTGGCTATTACAAAAAATACCATAAAGGAATTGAGTTTCATCTGCTCTTGAGATAACTCAGGAAGACGAGCTCAATCAACTCTAATACCATTATAAAATTAAGTAATCCACAGAGGTACAGAAATCAGCATCAAATGTTCAAGATTACTAATGAAGAAAACTCTCCATGTAACACTGAACAAATGCTAAAAAGTGTTCATATGGGGCTGAAGGGATGGCTCAGAGGTTAAGCGTGTGCACTGCTCCTGTAGAGGATCCGTGTTCAGTTCCCAGCATCCATATCAGCACTCACATCGCCTGGAGCTCCAGGGCATCTGACTCCCTATTCTGGACTCCACAGGCACCAACTCATTTGCATTAAGAAGTATCAAACTAAGCCAGGTGGTGGTGGTGGTGGTGGCGGTGGCCGTGGCGGTGGCGGCGGCGGCGGCGGCGGCGGCAGCGGCGGCGCACACCTTTAATCCCAGCACTCAGGAGGCAGAGGCAGGTGGATCTTTGTGAATTGGAGGCCAGCCTGGTCTACAGAGTGAGATCCAGGAAAGGCGCAAAGCTACACAGAGAAATCCTGTCTCTAAAAACAAAACAAAACAAAACAAAAAAAAAAACAAAAAAAAAGTATCAAATGAAAGCATTGTCCAAAAATGAGAAAAGAAACAGAAAGAAATGGTACAAAAGGTCTGTCTGTAACCCTCGTCCATAAACAGAGTTGTAGGAGCTTGGAATCTCAGCCATGGCAGTGTCTGTCAGAGATATTAGTGCTAATAGAGTCCTACTTAATTATGGAATCATTATTTTACACCTACTCAAGTCAGCAGAAATCAATATTCAAAGTGATGAACAGAAATATATAATGAGAAACTGAAATGAGAAAGATAAAACCAACACACTGACTGAACACTGAGGCTGCTATTACCTTTGTTGTCATTTAGAAGGAAAATACAATCACCTGTTCAGATGATTTTAAGATTTACTTTTAAGGTTAAAAAAATTCAATGCTTTATTAATCTTTCAACATTCTCAAAAACCTGCCATTGGAATGGCATCTGTGGGAAATATCTCTAACAGCAATAAATGTGGCAGAAAAATAGCAGGTCCATTGTGTCACACCAGCATATACAGACTCTCTGCCTCAATGTACCATAGACGATTGTTTAAAAGCCATTGAGAAGGAGTCAATATGGAATCCAGCAATGTCATCTTAGACTTACCATTTCAGAGAATATGTGCAATTAATATATATATTTTATAGGCAGTGCTAAATCTCTTTCCATTGAGACTCCATTAATAATTCTGCTTGGAGAGTCCTCTGAGGAGACCCTTTGAGCATCTTGGGCAGAAAGAATTTCCATTTGCATGTACTTATCAGATGGAGGAGTGGCTAACCAGGAGTGTTTGCCTTCCTCTTCCTTGGATAAAAGGAAGGTTTTAATTATGCTTTTATTTTTAGAAAAGTGTCTACATAATGTAAAATATCAAACAGTTAGATGATGCTCTGTGAGATAGGTTTGCTTCTCTTCTTAAAAATAGACATATAGGAACTTTTCCCATTTTTTTTCCCTCTAGTCTTCTGTCTAGAGTAGAAAGTGATTGTATCAGTTTGGTCACATCTGCTTGACTGTACCACAATGCCAGTCAATTTGTTTCCAGCTTGTGAGTTATAGATGAAAAAGAAAAGACATGACAACAGTTTTAGACTCTTGCTTTTGTTTATTTGTTTGTTTTGTTTGTTTGTAGCTGGGGTGTGATCATGTATCCAAGGCTGGCCTGAAACTCACAATTTAAACAAGGCTGGACTCAAACCAACAATTCTCCTGTCTTACCTAATGATTGAGATCACAGGTATGTAACACCTAGACTGAATTGTTTATAATATGTATATATTTTCAACTAAGCACAGGCATTCATTCCCAAGAGCTAAGTGTTCAACATCCTAGTCCATCCACAGAAATACAAAATCATTCAATATACCAAATATCCAAAACTTTCATAAAGTGTCACCAATTCCTACACCAGAAGAAAAAACTTCTCCAAAAATATAGATTCACACATGTGAAAATACATATCTACACAGAAACTATGAGGGTTTCATTTACTTATAGAATCAACCATGGTATCCTCTCATTGTGATTCTCTCTTATGCATGTGTGTGGGGGCATGTCTGTTAGATGCATGTGTATGTGTGAAGGCCAGAGATCCATCTCTAGCTTATTAGCCAGAGCTCAGGTGTTTGGGTAGGCTGGCTGGGCAGTGAGTCTAGGATCTACCTATGTCCGTCTTCCTGGCTCCTTGTCCACAGTGGTGGGATCACAGGTTTGTGCTCCCACAACTGGACAGTTTTTACCTGGGTTCTGGGGCTGGAACCCAGGTCTTAATGACAGAAGACTTTATTGATGGGGCTACCTTACCCCAGCCTCATTTTGATTCTTCACCATATCAAAGGATTAACTCCTAAATTAAACCTTTGTTCTTGCTCCAACACTCTAACACACAAGATAGATCAAGATGGAGATATGTGTAACTTCCTACCATCACTTTCATTTCAAATTATAATGAAAACTTGGATTTTACCTTTGTAATCACAACCGTGCTCATAATAGTGGCCCAAAGAGGAATGAACACACACCCACAATCTCTACACCCTTAAGTCATGCTTTTTTTTTTTGATGTCTTAGTATTTTTCATTGGAACAAAAGGAGGGAATATGAAATAGGCCAATCTGTGTACCTGCTTCCAATTGAACATCTTCCTTACACTTGCAAAATAATTGTGTTATAATAAATATAAACGCAGTCAAAGACCCTTGTCAGCTGTGTACTTTCCCTCTCCTGAAAAAGTCAGAGAGGGCAACTGTGTTCTAAGGGCTTATCCTTGTTGAGTCTGAGAAACTGAACAAAAAGAGTCATAGCTTATGTTGTAAACAACGGAGTGAGCATAGGAAGACACCCATACTCCTGTGGGGAAATTACCTTTGTGAAGAGAGCCAGACACCAGGCACCATGGCAAGGTAGACATTTGTTACAAGCTCCAAATTCAGATTTTTTTTTTTTGCAAGTTGAATGTAAAATGTTCATGTTCAGGAAAATGTTCTTCTTGTAAGTTTCCTCACAAGCTTTACCAGGCTCTAGGGCATCTTCACACCCTAGTGCCCTGCTTCCAAAATCTTCAGTGCTTCTTTGAATGACAGGGCAAGCAACAACATGGTTTTCCCCTCTACTTTTCAAAACGTTGAACTGTTTCAGTGACTTCAGTAACACAGCTCATAGTGGTTTTTGTTTTTTTTTTTTTCTCTGCTAGTCCTAGGGATGATCCCATTGCCTTGCTTCCTCTACACAAGCAATCGACCTCGGAGCGACATAGTCTGCCCTAAAGGTAATTTTTTTTGAAGTTGGACGATCTGGGGAGAAGGCTCAGTAGGTAAGTGCTACAGAAGCGTGAGGACATGGGCTCTGATCCCAGAACACACACAGAAAGCTGAGCTTAGGAGCATGGCTGAGGTCACTGACAAGTCAGCTCAGCCCAGGTCTAGGTTCAGTGAGACTCTGAGAGAGTAAGGCAGATAGTTACAGAGGCAGACACTCAATACACTCCCTCGGCTGCCCCACACGTGTACACGCGCACTCTTGCATACAGACATACATATATGCACACAGATATATAAGTAAAATGTAGAGATCCTTCCTGCAAACAGAGCAAAAATAATGAATCCCAAATAGGAAACAAATCAGCTCAGAGGTCAAAGGTATATAGGTTCAAGTTTAAAATAAAGCAAAGATCGTTAACCGTTTGAGAAATTGTTTCTCTACTTACAGCACGTTTTTACATGTCACTTTTAACTGTGATACATTATGAACAAGATAAACAGAAAAATAAGTGCCATGGGAAAAGATCTCTACAATGAGCTCCCGTCCTGGATCTCAGGTAGCAGAGGCTAAACTATGTGAAAACAGAAAGTAAGTCGCTTGCACTCTCCATGTTCATGGTGTTTTATCATGAGGCAATTTACAACAATACAAAGACAGAACAAAAGGGAAACACAAATGAAAGAAAGGTTTTGTCGCATCAAGGCGACAGAGACCAGAGCTCAGGGACACTAGGTTTCACCAACTTGTAGGACAGGGAACTGAAGAGAAAGGGTCCACAGGAAAATGAACTACAAAGAGGGCCTAGCTAAGTGTCACCCATGGGTCTGTAGTTGGGTGTGCACATGGAGCAACTGAGGTATACAGGTATACATTCCTTCACTATGTGTGAAGGAAAGGAAACTTGCAGTGTGCTGAGTGGTGGAGTCACTCCCAGTTCTGATAGCCTTCTGAGAAGCATCATCACTGAATCAGATGGTTTCCCTGACAACAGCAGAAGGGGACACATTGGTGACGAAACTATTTGTCTTTAGAATAAGGGCTATTTGGGACTCTCCTTGACAATGTTAGAATTTATTACCAGGGTCAGCTTTAAACTTCAACTTGGTGTGATCTAGAACCTCCTGGGAAGAGAGGCTGGGTGAAAGATTGTCTAAGAACAGGTTGGCCTGCAGGTCTGTCTGTCTAGAATTTTTTGGATGATGTTAATTGGAGCTGGAAGACACTGTTTCACTGAGTTTGAGTCCTGGACTGCAAGAAAATGGAGGAGGAGGGCTGACAAAGAGTCTTGCATTCATTTCCTCTCTGCTCTTGAGTGTGAATAGATGCTTCAAGTTCCTCACTGTCGTCTGTGATGATGCCCTCTTTCTTCCGTGAGTTCTTCTTCTCAGGGTGTTTCATTATCACAGCAATAGGAAGGGGGAGTAGGGCAAACACACACCAGAAAAATCCCTTACATTGCATAGCATCATCTTCAGAGGCATCCACAGGAGACAGACAAAATAGTTGAAAATATTTGACAGCTGAGAAGTTATCACATTTCATAGAACATATAAAATAATGGATATAAAAAATATGAATGGGAGTCAAAGGACAGAAAAATAAAAAAACAAAAAACAAATCCACACCATAATGTGTCATAATAAAATCCCCACATGCTAGAACAAGAGACAGACATCGAAAGCCTCAGAATGCAGGTTTTCTTGGTGAGGTGTCTAGAAAGGCAGGATAAGCAGAACTGATCACATTTTCAACAACTGGACTGGTGGAATTATAGCTTTAAATAATTTAGGGTCTTTGGATGGTTCCTAAAGATGCACAATACTCTGAAAATCATCTCCTCAAAAACTTACTGAATTCCAGAAAGACCAATGAGAATTCTTGGCTTCTGAGCCAATCCTGCTCCTCATTATGGCTCTTCAGTAGCACTGGAATCTATCGAGGCAGGTATGAACAACAAGACAGAGCCCGTCTATGAAGAATTCATGTCTTATTGAGAGGGGGGAGTCTAAAAAGTTTTGGATAGAGATTTTTTTAAATGTATTTTTTTTATTTCCCTGAAATATTTAAATGTGGACTAACTAACCCAAAAGAGACACAAACACATTACTCTACTACCCATGACTATGCCTAGCAATACTATTTACTGCAAACAGTGGATATAATAATCCGTGTCCACCAATTGCCAATTGTGTTAAAATGGGGAAATATATGACTCAACCTTAATTATGAATTTACTCAATTACTGATGTACACAACAACATGCTTGAATAAGATGCATTAAAATAAGAGGAAGAAGTCCGTCCAAGAAGACAGACTTGTAAGCCTCCATTTATTATGAATAATCTGGAATAGATGGAACTGTAAATTACACAGCAAGGATGGTTAAAAGGAGGACCTTAAGTTGTAAGAATCCATTTGGAAAGGATCTGGCTGATGGCTCCTCCCTTCCCCCACCCTACCTGAGCTCTCTTTTTGCACGCATACTTGTTTGCCAAACCTGCAGGAGAAGGAAGATCATGAGATGTACAGAGCGACTTTCTCAAAATTCTGTCGAGTTCAAAATGTGCAAGATCAGTTGATGATTTCTGAAGTCTTTGATTTAAATTCTCTTTTATCTACTGGTAAGTATAAATCTATTGGGTTTAGCCTGTATCTACAGAGTGCAGCTTCGTTAATGTTTGAGCCTCTGAAGAAAATGGATTCCTAGGATTCCATGAGCCTTCTTCAAATATAAAAAGTCTGAAGACATATAAAATAGAATTTTCAATCAAAATGTTTCTGGGAATACTGGATAGTAGGGATGGCTATATTTTAAAGTCAAGAATACAGGTAAGTGTTCTTCTGAGTCCTATTGACTCTTGGGAAATTTCCAGCTGAGAGTTTTCAAAGAGCCAGGGGCTACTGACCATCTTCTCTATCCTGAGTGATTTTGGAGGGACTAGGTCAGTGTACTGTTTAAGCATTAGTCCTTTGTCAGCAAAAGAGAATTAGGTCACCCTCAATTTGGAATGCATTCCTTTTATTCCAGTCAAGAACCAGAATAGAATATGCACAAAAGATCAAGGGACTTAGTTTTTCTTCAAGACTTGCTAAAAGAAAAAAAAAGCCAGATTATCATAACCCTGAGTATTTGCTGTCCCTGAAGTGACAAGTGAACTGTGGTTATCAGGGTTTCAGATCGAGTCACTGTTGAATGTCATATGACGTTCTCCAACTAAAACTGAAGTGGATTGTGGTATATATGGAATTAGTGAAACTGCATTTGCTTACTTACTTGAAAGTTTCATTTAGGATAAAATATTACAATTATCATACATCTTAGACAACTAAATATGAAGCCTTGAAAACAATCTGCTTAATATGTTGAGATGTGTAAGTACTAAAGGCAGACCTTCTACAAAATATATGATATTTGTATCCCATCATATAAGACAAAGTCATAGAAAACATAGAAAAAAATAATTTTAAAATGGTAAAATTATGATTAAAAAAGGTAAAAGAGGACTTGAAAAGATGTATTCACACTTAGAATATTTTATCTTTTTCTACTTGTCCTTTTAAAGTTGACAGCAGAAGCCTGAAATCAGATGACTATGTATGTTGAAGCAATTTCATGAAAGAGTATTTTAGTTTAGTTTTGAGATCTAAATTGAATGGCTTCAGGCTACTTTTCTATGGGAGGTGGGCTACAGGGGTTATTGCGTAATAACAATTCCACACAAACTTCTTAAAGAGACCTAAAAGAATCAAGAAGATCCTGAGAGTAGAATTTCTAGGCTCTCATGTGACTTAGCCTGTCTCAAGAACTTAAAAATCAAAGTTGCACATCCAGTGTGACTGGCATGGGGATGCTCTTCCCTCTAGACAAGCTCCCAGGTGAAGTTGGCACTGCAGATGCACTGACCTCACCTTGAACATGGAGGGTCTGATCTCCCTCCTGAGACAGCACAGAAGTACTGCCCTGCTCCCTCACTGCTCTGGCATTTATGGGTGACATCTCTGAGTTATTACGTAAAAGACAAAAATCTCCAAGGATATAAACTCAGTTTTCTATGTCTATAGTTGCCTCCCTACCATCATAGTCATTAAATACGTTTGTCATAAAAAGTTCACTGTAAATGGCTTGATGCATTTCAGAGTAACCTTGCTCCTGTGACCAAACAGTTCATTGCTTTGGGTTGAAGTCTCTAAAAATGCTAAAATCCTGATCTTTAAAACTAGTATGATCTTGCCAGGCAGTGGTGGCACACGCCTTTAATCCCAGGACTTGGGAGGCAGATCGAGGAGGATCTCTGTGAGTTCAAGGCCAGCCTGGTCTGCAGAGTGAGATCCAGGACAGGCACCAAACTACACAGAGAAAACCTGTCTCAAAAAACCAAAACAAACAAAAAACCTAGCATGATCTTATTTGAAAATGATCTTTATTCATAATAGAATTAACATGATCCAGTTAGTTTTAGAGCCTCAGAAAATATGACTTCACACAAGGACAGATGAGAAACATGTCGCCCCAGAGGCAATGATTGTAGACACATACAAGCCAAGGAACACTCTGGACTGACACAGAAGTCAAGCAAAGATCTGTACCTACAGGATCTGAAGCAGTGCAATTCTACAGACAATATGCTAATAGGATGCAGCCACAGAGATGGGTCTGAACACCACTTTAGGTTTCAACTGGACACCATGATTCATGAAGTTGGTGTCACTCCTTCTATGGACACCAAGAACAGCTTAGCTTCCTGCTTAACAAATCATGTGACCTGAGAGAGACTCCCATGACTTATAGGAATGAGTCAGATTTCCCTTGTACAAGCTATTTTGATCACTTGTTATTGATTTATAGATATCATTTGAACATTAATTTTATTATCAGATCAATATACAAAAAGTTTTACATAAATTCAGTATTTAAAAGATTTGTATGACAATGAAACACTTTAATAACTTGGGATGTACAAATGTCTAAATAAGAAAGTTTATTCATAAGATATATAATATGCCTATTGACTCTGAATTTATTCATGCACAATAATAGCTGAAGAGATTTTCTTAATTATGATCAGATGAAGACTTTCAAAATTAAATTCTCTGAGGCATTTAAAAAAATAATACAACCAATATGAGACGAAGTGGTAGGCACAATGTGTAAATCTGAAGTACACAATCTTAACCTTTTAAGTTGGAGTATTTTATTAATTCTTAGTCAGGACACAAAGTGATTTAGTTATGACATTTTCATGCATATATGTTAATATTGTTGGCTCCTACTTGTCTTCCCCCTCACTGCCTTCCACTGCCACCCTTCCACTCCATTGCCGGTCCCTTCTTCCCATCACCAAAAGCTCCAACTTCTACATTCATATCACAGGTTACACAATCTCCCCATGTTCCTCATTGCCCCTTCTTTTATGGTGTCTCCTCCACTGCATGTCCCTTTTGACACATACACACAATTTAAATCCAGATATTATATATTGAGTCTGGTTTATTTTTTTATTAAGAAAAATTTTTTATATATTTTACATACCAATCAAAGATCCCCCTCTTCCCTCCACCCACTCCTCCAGCCTCCCCTCCCAATGCACCCCCCCATTCCCTCCTACAAGAAGATAAAGCCTCCCATGGGGAGGTACATTTATCAGAGGTAGGTCCTAGCCCCTCCTCCTGCTTCAAGGCTGTGTGAGGTGTCCCATGATAGACAGTGGGCTACAAAAAGCCTGCTCATGCATCAGGTATGGATTCTGATCCTACAGCCTGGGGGGCCCTTAAGCAGATCAAGCTACACAATTGTCTCACTATGCAGAGGGCCTAGTCCAGTCAGTCCCATGCAGACTCCACAGCTGTTGATATAAATTTCATGAGTTCCCATTAGTTTGGTTTGGTTGTCTCTGTAGGTTTCCCCATCATGATCTTGATGCCTTTGCTCATAGAATCCCTCTTCTCTCTCTTTGACTGGAGTCCTGGAGCTCGACCTGGTGTTTGGCTGTGGATCTCTGCATTTGTTCCCATCAGTTACTGGAGAAAGGCTCTATGATGACAGTTAGGGTATTCACCAATCTGATTACCAGGGTAAGCCAGTTCAGGCATCCTCTCCACTATTGCTAGTAGTCTAAGCTGGGGTCATCCTTGTGGATTCCTGGGAACTTCCCTAGCACCTGGTTTCTCCCTATCCCCATGATGTGTCCCTCTATCATGGGATCTCTTTCATTGCTCTCCCACTCCATCCCTATTCCAGCTCAACCATCCCATTCCCTTATGTTCTCATCCCCTATCCCCTACTCTCCATTGCCCACCCCTCATCCTCAGTTTATTGATGGAGCTCTCATCTATTTCCCCTTCCCAGGGCAATCCATGCATCCTTCTTTGGGTCCTCCTTGTTAACTAACTTCTCTGGAGTTGTGGGTTGTAGTCTGGTTATCCTTTGCTTTACATCTAGTATCCACTTATGAGTGAGTATATACCATGTTTGTCCTTCTGAATCTGGGTTATCTCAGGATGATATTTTCTAGTTCCATCCATTTGCCTGCAAATGTCATGATGTCATTGTTTTTCACTGCTGAGTAGTACTCTATTGAATATATGTACCACATTTTCCTAATCCATCTTCTGGTATCTACATTCTAGAAGGACTCTGATGCTTCACAGTACCAAAAAAGTCATACCGGACAATAACTTCTTATCTTTCACTTTCAGTTCTCTCTAAATAGTTGTTTCTACCACATTAAAAAGCAGCCAAAGGGCTCTGTGACACGGTTAGCTGAAGCAGCAGATTCTAGGTTTGAGAAACACTGATGGGGTTGGCAGAACCCAGTGGTACACAGAGGAAGCACAGTTCAGGTGAATATTCCAAAGAGAAGTCATGCCATAGGGGTTTGATTCAAAATGTGCAAGGGATTCAATAACAGCTGGCGTTTGTGCACTAAAGATGTGAAGTATCATGCACATAAGTTTGATTATCTTTCTCATCCATTTCTCTGTATTTGGCTCCAAATTTAAAAAGTTGAAATGAGGGTAGCTAAAGCATTGGACTTTCTGAAATTGAAGAGATACTATTATTGTTTTAACATTCAAGTTTCCTGTTTTCTTTAAAGATCTGCTGTTTAAATGATATTATGTCTTTAACACTCATACAGCATGATAAAATAAGAAGCCAGGTAAAGTAGATGGCTATATGGTACAGTACAGCCAGACCAAAAAATATCATTTCAACAACATAGCCAGCAAAACTATATGTCAAATTATCTTATAAGAAAACACAAGGTCAAGCACATAAAACAAAAAATTTGATCTATACTTCATAACAATGTTTAAGATATACAACACACAGACCCACAGAAAATGAGTGTTTGGTTCTCTGAGTTCCATCCTTTCAGGGACCTGTCTGGTCCTCTCTGATTCCCTGGGCACATTTTCATTTTTGTGGCCTGAAATCTGGGCCTATAGTGATCACCCCCTGCCCCGGTGGGGTGAGGAAAGGTTGTAATGAGTACAGACTGGGGGGCTTTCTCCTCTCATTCTTTGAACTCACAGTTCAAGGCTGTTTGTTCTGCCTTCTCTGTTCACTCTTTAATGTTCCTAGATTGTTCTGGGGCATCAGGCAGGGTTCCTGTTTTTCTGGGGTTGTGGGGTGGAAGCCTGCATAAAATCATTGGGTAGTCATTGCGTCTTTAAAAGTCCTGGCTTTCCTTGGATGGGGCAAAGAGCCATCATGTTTTTCATGCTAAAAATAAATTAATTTCTTGTCAAAAAAAAGATATACAACACAAAATATGTGATTTGTCATTATATTATTATGGTATAACCCTGCTGTGTGCACACAAGAGAAAAAATATGAGAAAATTAGGATTCAAGAATTTGGAATTTGGCTATGGTGGCAACAGCATTAAAAAAAAAACAAAATCAAGGCATGGCTAAAGGGATT
This sequence comes from Peromyscus melanophrys, assembly GCA_902168415.1. NCBI lineage: Eukaryota > Metazoa > Chordata > Mammalia > Rodentia > Cricetidae > Peromyscus > Peromyscus melanophrys. Next base: position 38,770 of record CABHPR010136485.1, read on the forward strand.
TCAAAAAACTATCAAAGTATGCAGACATCTGGCTTAATTAAGAAGCATGATCAATCTTGAAGGGTGCCAAAAGCAGCCCTCTCCCATCTTTCCAAGATCCAGCAGATTGTGTGTAAAATGTCAGACTGGGATATTACTCAGAGGTGAGATCAGGTCCATGTCAGAGCACATGTGTTGACTTGAAAACAGGAAGCCAGTGGTGACAGATGTCTGACGGCAAACTGAAAACCAAAACAAACCTGAGAGCCACACACAAATCCAGAACTAAACACAGCTGTAGGCATCACAGCCTCCTGCTACGGAGCAATAACTGAGACATAGCTGAAGAACAGCTCACAATTATAATTGCTAATAATATTCCCCGGCCTACATTTATTCTGATGTACAATTGAGAGAGAATCCACATGTACGTGCGATTTATACGACTCCCCATTAAAGTAATTACAGCAATTGAGAGCCGTTCGTACAGATGTTTGGACTTACAGAATCATTTCAAGATTAACACGGTATGGCATATAATGCCTTTTATTCCTACATGGCGTCTCAGATTTCTCTACATTCAATATGATAAGGACTTTGGTAGCAATCTATATTTAATTTTAATCTTGCAGAAAATTGGGTGCTAAGTTAGTAAGCCAGAACGCAGCAACAAAGAGTTATTTATGAGTCTGGAGAAAAACTGTTTCTGCATCACAAATCATAGAGTTATTAGAACTCCCAGCTAGGATCATCTTAGAGATACTCTGATCATTGTGTAGATGAGGAAATAATTACCTAGAGAGACCAAGAGAAGGGACATGTGACTGTACAGCTGAGCACTGAAGGCGAGATTAGAAACTGAACGTCTGTGAAAGGGAGAGCCTTCCACAAGCACCTGTCTTCTCCCACCACACATAACATACAGCTGCAGCCAATGTATGTTGGAGCTGAAGTCCCACTATGGTCTACTAGATAGTTATGAACAGTTTCTACTGAAATGCACTTTATAGCTCTAAGAAATGTAGTTTTGAAGTGCACACATACATTTCAGTATATCATTTGTATAGATATACACTATTTATACTTAAATGTTATTTGTGATATCTACATCACATTTTAGTATGTTGTATTGTATTTACTCTTTTCTGTAAAGTATAGCCATTGGTGCTTATTTATTGCTGCTATAACTGTAATATAGATTAGAAAATCTGGAGGGAATACTATCTTCCTGAAATAGTAAAAAATCACATGTCAGCCTAGGATGTTGCTTATAAATTAAATTCCAGCTCCTTCCTCCACACTGGAACTTCACCAAGGACAATGCTTACAGTTTATATTTCAGATAAATAGATAAAGGTTTTTTTGTTTAGAGAGAAAAATAATGGCTTTAAAACCAGTAGTTAACTTTCTTCCTCTCTGTGTTTTTGTTTCCAACATAGTATTTTTATTGATTATTTGGAAATTTTATGCAATGTACCTCATCACACATGTTTCCTGTTATGGAATAGTAGTTGAAGATGTGTTAGACTCATTTATGCTGTGGAACATTTGTGTAATGATGCAAAGATGTGCTGCATTCTTTTATGTTGCATTTGTTTAACTCTGTAAAGCTGTGTTCCTTTGCCTGTCTAAAACACCTAATTGTTCTAATAAAGAGCTGAATTGTAGATTAATTTCTAAACAGTCTTATTAAATAAGAAACACAGAGCCAAATACAGTGGTATAAGCCATAGAGATCAAAGCAATAGCCACCAACTAACCTTAGCTTACCACCTTGCCATAGCTTCCCAAGAGAGGGCTTCCTCCTGTCTAACCTGCACCTTTATTGCCTTCTTGTTCTGCCTTCTCATTGGCTCTAAGCCCAGCCACCTCACTTCCTCATCACTACCTGTGTATGCAGACCTCCAGGTCTCTATGGTTGGTACTGGGATTAAAGGCTCGTGTCACCATGCTTGGCTGTGTCCTTGAACACACAGAGACTCTGCCTGTCATGTGATCAGATTAAGAGCGTGTACCACCACCACTTGACTTCTGTTTATGGCTCGCTATGACCTCTGATCTCCAGGCAAACTTTATTATTAACATAGAAATAAAATATCACATTTCAGCACAAATAAAATATCACCACGGTGAATGCCCAATAGCTAGGCAGAAGAAGGATAGGCAGGGCTGGCAAACAGGGAGAATAAATAGGAGAGGAAGAGGGAAGAGGAGGAGTGAGAAGAGGAGAAGGAGAGGAGGATGCTGGGCTCAGCCACCCAGCCACACAGCCAGCTATGGAGTAAGAAGTAAAGAAAGACATATAGAATAGAGAAAGATAAATGCCCAGAGGCAAAAGGTAGAAGGGATAATTTTAGTTAAGAAAAGCTAACAAGAAATGAGCCAAGCTAAGGCCAAGCATTAGTAAGTAAGAATAAGCCTCCGTGTATTTATTTGGGAACTGGGTTGTGGAAGGCCCCCAAAGAGTTCAAAAAAAAAAATGAAACAACTACAGCTTCCCATTCCTCCCAGGCCCACCCACCCACTCTTCTGCTGTATCCCCCCAAAAAAATAATTGCAAGAAAAACTCACCAACTCTGTCTCAAAAAGAAAAGAAAAATCTGGACATGAAAGGGGTTCACTTTTTCTATTACTCCATTTTCTACAAGAGAACATTGACTAGTGGAATTTTAAATAATTATAAAAAAAATTAGAACTATTTATTACATTTTGCGTAGTCCATTTACTCACTGGGGCATGGTCAAACTCCCAGCAGCCAGCCCTTTAAAGCTAACTGAGTGCTATTCCACCCCTACCAAGCCAGAAGCCATAACAACTGCAAAGAGCTACACTCCAGCATCTTTATCACATTTCTTTAAGGACTCTCTTCAATGGCTTCTTATCTAGACTGTTTCTTTCTTTTGGGGGGGGGGGCGAGGAGAGTTGTTGCAGAAGCCTTGGATGTCTCTCTTTCTCAACTATGAGTTTGGAGCCATTTATGCCACTGCAACAAAAGCTTACCCACCCATAACAGCCAGCAGCAGCACTGATTGTGAGCTTCTCCATGCTTTCCTACAGCTGCGTGGACAACAGACATCCACACAGCCTCTAGCTGCACCACAAAAGATGGACCTCAACATGGTCCCCGGCAGCAGCATGGACCACAGACCTCATCACGGCCTACACCCTCAGCATAGGCTTTAGACATCAACACAGCCTCCAGCCTCAGCAAAGATTACAGATATTAACATGGCCTTTGATGTCAGCAGAGACCACAGACATCAACATGGTCCCCTGTGGCAGCCCTGATCATGGACATCAACATGGTATCTGGTGGCAGTACAGACCACAGACATTAACATGGCCTCAGGTCTCAGACCTCTCTGTGGTCTTCAAATATGTTTGTAAACTAAAACTTCATACCAGTCTCCATGGCTGGCTCTAAATGACTAGTACAATGGCAGTATCAATAGAGTGGTAAGGAGGAAGGGGGAAGTTTTGTGGGGTCCCATCCCTAGACAAAGAATTACAGGCAACTGATGAATGCTGGAAGGAGAATTTGCCTCTCCCAGGGATGCACCTCCTTATTGGCTGTCCAATGTGAAGAGGTCAGCCCTGAAAGCATAGACACACACAACAAAAACTGACTCAGCAGGTTGTATTTAATGTGTATTTGCATACAGACATACATACACATATAGGTTATATAATGATGATAATCAAAGAAAAAAGATACCAACTTGAGAGTGGATCAGGGGACATGGAAGGGTTTCAAAGAAGGTAAACTGGGAAGGACTGGGGGAATAAAGAGAAGAGAGACAGGGAGGTAATTCTATTCCAACTAAAGCATATTTTAGAGAATTGCTTTAAATATACCTTTAAAGCAACCCACCCTCAGGTTGTTCCTTAAACTTTATAAAAAACTTATGAGGGTATGTAGAATGTCTTGTGTGTGTGCAAGGCCATGTAGAGAATCTACACACAAATGAGGTACAGAACGCACAGAAAATGTTAGACACAAATTTACTTCGCTTTCTCTTCCCCTTACAAAACATTCTGTGGAGACATGGGCTTGGTATAGGGAAACTTCATATCTTCAGATATTCTATTTCTACTTGAAAATTAAGATGATATTAAGTTTTGTGGATTAGCTACAATTTCTGAACATTGTTTTTACAGTGGATAGGAGATGTGGTGGGCATCAGAAATGACCCATGATTATCTTCACAGGGCAGATATGATCTCTTTTATTATGTTTACCATTGTGTACGCCCATCAAACCATTGCATTTTTAAGGCACACATCAAATGTTTGGCTACACTCAGAGTTATCAGGCTACATATGTCTTCCAAAATTAATTCAGGACAAGGTTGGTATCACCTTGAAAAGACTGTGTCCAACATTGCTTCAAAGACAGAAATCTGTGCTAAATAAACCACAGTGGACCTGTCCATTGCTGACAGACTAGAGTCTCTGAAACAATGCAATCCTGAAGAGGCATGGACAGGACTTACAGAACATTTGCATGTGGGTGATAACACCATTAATTCTTCCTGAAAACTTTCTGAAGGGGAAATATTTCATAAAGCATTAAATACGGTTTCTTTAAAGTAGTAATGAAGCTCCCGGGAGATTCTGTTTAAAAAAAAAAAAAAGAGTGTGTGAGCTGAGCATGGTGGCACATGACTTTGATCCAAGCCCTTGGGAGGGAGGTGGACCACTGTGAGTTAAAGGCCAACCTAGTCTGTACAGAAAGACTCTGTCTCAAAAAGAAAAGAAAAATCTGGACATGGGAGGGATTCACTTTTTCCACTATTCTATTTTCTTCAAGAGAACAATGACTACTGGAATTTTAAATAATTATAAAAAAGGTTGAGAACTATAAATATCTGATAACCTGGCTTCATTGTTTGATATTCCTGGTCTGTTTTAGTGGGATATTTTTCAGTGCATTTCTTGTGATGTAGTACTTAGGAATTTATATCTTCCACTTGTTTTTCCTGAGGGTTCTTTTGTCATCACATGGCATCTTGAACAGCAATGGTCCCAGGACACACTTTGTGAAATTGTGCCTGGGCGATGATGGGTAGTGGACTGAATCTCCATGATTTCCCTACATGCAAGTGAAACATCAGGCCCTAAGAGCTTCCACAGGGACTTTGTAGATGTGTTGCTTCCCTTGTATGAATAACTGTTGGGAGTCCATTGGAGTCCAGGTCTGACCTGTTGAAGGGTTCTTAGGGGGAGGAGAGAGGAAGTATTAAATAGAAATATAGGTGGAGACAGAGAGAAAAGACAGAGAAACAGGATATCTTCAGAAGAACTATGGGTCAATACCCAGTTGCCTCGAAGTTTATTCCAAAGGACTTTTTATCCAATGCCAAGGGGCAAGGCAAAAGACCTATCCCTTTCAAGATCAAAGCATAAGTACAGCCAAGTGTAGACCTTCAAAACACCTAGTAACCATGCCTGTGACCAAATCATCCCATTATGCAGCCCTGCTGGGAAAAGCAAGTTCAGATTCCCTGATCCTGAGTAAGGTCTCACTAGAGAGTCTCTGTGGGCCCCCACAAATAACATATCTGAAATTGTTTTCAGTGAACCAGAGGTGGAGAGTACCTCTGTCTCCTCTGTGCTGGGCTGTCAAGTCAGAAAGCACAGCTAACCTATCCCTGCTGGGTACCAAGCTGCAGAGCATCAGTGGTCTATTCTTGCAGGTACCAAGAAAGGGATCACTGCTGGCTCATTCTTGCTGGAGTGTCAAGGTAGAGAGCAATTCTGGATCATCCTTGCCGGATACCAATTGAGAGCATTGCTGGGCCATCCTGGGTACCATAGAGAGTCTTTTATTTCAAGAACCCCAGCACCTTTTATAAATACAATTGGCAGCTAGAAGAAAGGGTCATATTAAATTTAAATACCTTTTCCTACACACAGAAGGCTGGGTCAAGAGAGTAGACGAAATAAAGTTTCCTCTATCTTTGGGAAGTTTGATTGAATACTTTATCATCCTTAGTCACCAGATTTCTCCAAACAGAACAACAGAAGGAGACGCAATTAAATAAAATTTCTTCCTTCTCTACAGGAAACCCAGATGACAATGGCAATTTGTTAACTTCTGGAAGGAAAAGAGCAATTAGGGAGAAATAAATCTGCTAGAATTTGCCTAAATCTTTAACTCATTTTATAGTTGCCTGTTGCCAAGTTCAACATATGTACTAGCTTCGTCTTGACAAAGTTGCATGCGTAGTTAACATCCAATAACTTTAGTGATTAATTGTCTGATCCTTCATGAAAGAGTGATGAAAAGTCTATGGTTGGGATTCTTTGTAAAACAGGGGAACTAACTGTATAGATTGATGGGGATATAATAAAGAACAGTTGTCATGAAGATCCAACAAAGTGTTTGTATTTGCCACAGTCAGGCTCTGACTCAGTTGCCTACTAGCATACACACACACACACACACACACACACACACACACACACACACACACA
>CABHPR010136486.1:0-11715 GCA_902168415.1 Peromyscus melanophrys
ACCATATTTGGGCTTGAACTTCTCTTAAACATCTGCAAATGAAGTCAGTTCCTTTGAAAGAAACTTTTATGATCTGCATCGTTCCCAGCGAAACCTCAGAGCCAAGGCTCTGGAGCTGGAGTGAGGATAATGGTCCACTTGTCACCGAGAGATGCCCTCATTAGAGCTCAGGGTTGGGTACATGAGGGTCAGTAATAGACAAGTTCTCCAGGCCAGCTTTTCTCCATATGAAACCACTGTCTTGCAAGCCTAGCTAAGGGCAACTGAGGACCCCACATTTTCAGCAGTAGAGTACTCATGGGGGACCCCTGAGTTAGGACAGGTTAGGAGGGAGTCCCTTCCTCTTGGCTGTGTTCATTTGAAGGCCAGATGAGAAATGCTGACTCCTGGCTGTTTCCAGAGAGAGCACACTCCACCTGGGAGTGGAGGCAGATGAAACCCCATGTTCTTGGCCACAAAAGGCTAGCATCAAGCTTATGTCTTGTTGGATTGGGAAATTGAGGTGTGTGTGTGTGTGTGTGTGTGTGTGTGTGTGTGTGTGTGTGTGTGTGTGTAGATACTGCTTTAAATAACTGATGGTTTAAATGAGATGTCCTCCGTAGTCTCAGACATTGGAAGGAGTTCTTAGAAGGAGTGTGTCACAAGAGGCAGGCTTTCAGAGTGTAAAGAGTTACACCATTTCAAATTTGTTCTAGAATTCTGCTGCCTGCTTGCTGTTCAAGATGGGAGCTCTTCACGGCTGTTCCCGCTGCCATGACGGTTCCTTCTGGAACTGAAAACTCAAACCCTTTCTTGTATAAATTGCCTGGATGATGGTGTTTTATCACACACTCTTAGGGTTTCTATTGCTGTGATAAAACACCATGACCAAAAGCAACTCGGAAGTTTATTTCACTTCAAAGATTAGAAGATTACAGTCCATCACCCAGGGAAGTCAGGGAAGGGACAGGAACTCAAGGCAGGAGCCTGGAGGTAGGAATTGAAGCAGAGGCCACGCGTGAATGCTGCTTACGGCTTTCTCAGCCTTCTATCGTATAGAATCCAGGACCGCCAGCCCAGAGGTGGCATGGCCCACATCAGTTATCAGTTTAAAAAATTCACTCCTGCCTTGCCTGCAGGCCAGTCTGTTAGGGGTGTTTTCTCAGTTAAGGCTCTCTCTTCCAAAGGGACTCTAGCTTGTGTCAGGTTGACATGAAACCCAGCCAGCACATACAGCAATTGAAAAGCAACTAACACAATAATATATACTACTCATCAAAATTTAGCATGTTTCCTTCCTTCCTTCCTTTCTGTGTTTTTGTTTTGTTTTGTTGTTTTTAAGAGTTTCTCTGTGTAACACCAGCTGCCTTGCAACTCACTTTGTAGACCAGGCTGGCCTCAGACTTAGAGATCTGCCTGCCTGTGCTTCCTGAGTGCTGGGATTAAAGATGTGTGCCACCACCGACCAGCTTAGAAGGCCTGGTTTTTTTTTTTTTTTTTTTTTTAAACAAAACAAAACATTGTCACCAGTTTCCACAGGCAGTGGGTTCATAGAGCTCTTGATGCTGTTGGGCCAGAATGTAACTCTCAAAGTCTACTTTTGAGGAATATTTAGTGTTATGATTGGCTTGGCTTTGCAAGGATAGTTCCGTCTGTCTCCTCACTTCTTACTGAGTAACTCCATTCCCACCCATGTTTGCCTCCCTCTCTTCCGTTTGCTTGAGGTTGTGGGTGGGGAGATGGATGGATCAGTAAAATGTCTGCAGCTCAAGTAAGAGAACCCAAGTTCAGATTCCCAGGACTCACATGCATTCTGATCCCCAGGGCTCATTGGCCAGCCAAACTATATGAATGGATGAATTCCTCCTGTCTCCAAAAGAGGGTAAGAAGTGACTGAAGGAGACACCTGATGTCTTCCTCTGGCCTCTGCCACACAGGCTTCTCTTCTCCCACAAAGGAGTCCCATCCTTCTACACAGTGTTCGTCAACCTAGCTCAGGCTATTCAACTTAGAATCCTGAATTTAACCAGGATGTATGTGAAAGGGGGCCTGTATCTTTACATCTCCCTGGGTTAGGGCCTGAATCTTTGACATAACCCAGCTCTTCTCAGTGTGTGTGTGTGTTTCCCAAAGTAGGTTAACATTAACTGAATTCTCTCACATTCAGTCAAGTTCCTTGGTAATACAGACAGTAATACAGAATTCCAGAACTTTACTGCTGGTGAAATAAACTTGGTATTTTGTTTTCTCAGTGGTAACTTTGCTGATGTTTTGAAATATGTGTTTAGTAATTATTTAGGTCTCATGAATAGTTCATGTTCTCTTTATTGGCCTCACAGAACTTGTCCACTCCACCTCCCTTTCCCCTAGTACCGGGGATGGAACCCAGGACCTTCCGCACCGAGGGATACCAAGCGCTGTTTCCCAGACCAAACTGCACTCTCGCCCATGCTCACCTGACTGATGTGGCCCGGGCTAAACTCGAACTCACAGTTCTCCTGCCTCTGACCTCCGGGATATCTCACCACTTGTTCCAGCCCTGCCTCCCTTTGCCACTTCCCCAGGTCAAGCTGCCTGAGGACTTGAGTTCTCTTCTGAACCTCACCTAGCCTATGTTTTCTTTGAGCCTGGCCCACCAGAGTGGCTGACGTCATGCTAGTAAGATCACACGACAAGGTTTTATGTTGCCATTTCCCCCACAATGCCCATGCTTTGGTTCCAGCAGCACTGTAGGCCATGCTGAGGGGACAACTGCGTGGATTCCCAGGTCTTGCTCTGGGTGGCAAATGCCATGTCGGAATCCTTCAACTGCACAGTGCCTCACTTACTGACCCCTCTGTACTCTCACTGGGGATATCATCCTGGAGCCCAGCAGCCCCCAGCTTGAGGAATGAGGCACATCTCCAAGGGCACAAGCAGCTGCTGCTCCCTTCTCTTCTGTGTGTAGATGTGTGCTTTCATTTCTGGTTAACTGTTTCCCATCCTTGCCTTGGTCCGGCACTGCCATCACACCCACCGTGTTTCTGTGGTGACTCAAGGTCCAGTGGTGGGGTGTGGCTCAGGCTGGCCAGGCTCTATTCCCCTAGACAGTGATTAAGAAGGGATATGGAGCCAGGCGGCGGTGGCACACACCTTTAATCCCAGAACTTGGGAGGCAGAAGCAGGTGGATCTCTGTGAGTTCTAGTCCAGCCTGGACTACAGATCGAGTTCCAGAAGGGCTACAGAGTGAAACCCTGTCTCAAAAAACAAACAAACAAACAAACAAACAAACAAACAAACAAAGCATGTAGAATTCCAACTGGTCAATGAGACTCTATTCTGACATGTTACTGGTAATGCTATCAAAGAGGCTAGATGGCAGAGCTGTGCTTCTGGGGGCTCTGTCACCACTTGGGGAGATCCTGGCTAAGAATGAAGCCAAACTAAAGGAAAGTAATGTGTCTATCTGCAAGGCCAATGACTGGGCACCTAGATACATTCCAACTCAGTTATGTCAGGAAATGGATTCCCTTTGGGGTCAAGCTAGTCTGACTTCTATCCTATATCTCAGAAAAGAATTCTAACAATCATAAAATGCCATAGTGAGAATGGTTTCACTTTGGAGAGAAAACCTTGATTGAGTTCTTATCTATTTAGAAAGAGAAACTGTTAGCAAATGTTAATTTTTCCATGACTTTGTAACATGTTGATGTACACAAGACCATGTATTCCCCTGGGCTAGTGGCTAATGTCACTCCTGCTGCTGCCTTTCTGGGGCCTTGCTGTGGTGCTCCAGGAAGGCAAGTCCTTGCTAACTGAGCCTGGGGAGAACTTATCATGAAGTGAAAGTGGGGTACAAGCTATCATACAGCCTGATAGTCACGCTCCCGTAGTATGACTAGAGATAAGTCAATCCCAGACTTTTTTCTCCATCCAAAGGGGTGTCCCATACACACCCTTTCATTTCCATCCTAGTCTGTAAAGTTGTCTTTTCCTCTGTACTAAAAGCTGAACTTTGACACAAATCTCGTTTAAGCTTTTGAAAACCCACATTCCATCCCCAAAGCCTCAGCTCTGGTTTTGTCTGAGGCTCCAAGGCTACCCAGGCATGCCTCTCTCTTGAAGAAAAGAGGCCACTGCTCCTCAGCTGGCTAGTTACTCTGCTTGCCTCTGTGTTTGGCCGTTTGCATTTCACTGTTTTCCAGTACAGATGGAGAACTTACCAACCTTTCCATTTCTAAGACCCTTTGAGATTCTCGTTTGCAGAGACTAACATTTATTACTCTTCAGAGTAACAATTTGTTTTGTTGTTTTAAAATGTGAAGTGGGTTTACAGACATGGACAGAATTTCTTTATATCCTTATCTTTATTTCAACGTTTTCTACAATGGCTAGGAGAGTACGTACAGTGCTATGACAGATACACACTAAGAACAACGTTAGACAGCCACAAACTCAGAGCACAAAATGTCATTCTGATATTGTTTTGGCTTTCCTTTTGCATTAGGTGATATCCAGTGAAAAACTCATGTTTCCAAGGCTTTGTTGATATGAGGTGAATTGTTAACCTTCTAGAAGACTTCCTGTGAGACACTCTGGAATGGGCTCAGTTCAGACCTGAAGAGGCTTGGTAATGCTTCTCACCTTTCAGCATTTCTGCTTCCTCACCTAACCACTTTGCAGAGACTAACTGTGTAGATCAAGAAAATTCTTTCTCCAGATCCAAGGAAGAAAAAGATTTGAAAACTGCAGTGTCCCATTTCACTGTATTGAAAGGCAGGTCCATTTCACAATAAGTTATCAACAGTTAAAACAAAAACACAGTAAGTTAAATGCCATGGGCTCATCTGTGGATACTGGTGGAATAATTGAAACTTTCCAAGAACACAAGAAAATCGATATTACTTCAGGAACCCACAAAAGAACATCATTAGGGATCATAAATCACAACACTTATCCAGATTTAAAGGAGAAATCACTGTTTTCAGGAAAAATAATGGCTTGCGTGACTTAGGCTAAGATTTGTAACACATAATAACAGTAAGTTATTTGAAACTACTGACTCTGGAAAAGGCATGGAAATGCATTAGCTTTCTAAGCATTGAATTATATATGACAATTTCAACCTTCAAAAAACAAACCCAAAACTTTCCCAACTCTTCCAAGCAATATCACAATGCCAAGGAAATGTTAGTTGTTTTCAGATATGTTACGAGTCTAATTCTACCCATGACGTTAAGCTAATGAACATTTTTAGCTAGACCAGATTATAAAATAAAAAAATGTATCAAATGCATTTGGGAGATGTCTGACATGGCATCTTTCGTTTTCGATCTATGAGAAACAGACCAGAATTCTACAGTTAATTTAGGTACTCTAATGGATTAGAACTTACACAGCTACTTCCCTGTGTTTCCTCAGCCTTTCACAGTTGGGCACCTTCACATTTTAAAAGGGTGTCCATAAAAAGTTTTTTGGGTTGTATTTTTGCCTTTATTAACAAAGGGTTAGTGAAAGGCGAGACCCCCCACGAATACTCTGACCTCTGTCCTGCTTCAGCGCATGCGCATTTGCTTCCTGTCGCAGGGAGTTACCCTACCCCAGAAACACTCTTAAAGCTAACATTTCATTGGTTGCTTCATAAACTCTAGTCTCTGTTTGGAAATGACAGTACAGAGGTGGCAGGAAGGGGAGGAAGGAATCAGTGGTGGGAAGCCGCATCCCATCCAAATCCTCACAAAACCTCAAGAAACATGGCAAGATATCCCTCACTGAGGACAAGTTCTGGGGACTTAAGGCAGCTCTAAAAGGGAGGGGGCAAGGGTTAAGGCAGCCCTCACAGCACAGTCTGTGAACAAACCACAACTCAGGAGCACAACGTGCCTGTGGCTCAAGCATGCAGCCCAGAGCACAGCTCCTAGCTCCTCCCCTGCAGCATGCTGTGTGTGGCGCTTCCAAGCTTACACCGGCTCACCTAGGGTGGACAGCCCCAGGGAGGGAGGTACTTAGCGTCCTGGGCTCCTCTATGCAGCAGCAGCAGCTTGAAACTAGAGGAGAGTTCTCTGTAGGCCATGCAGCCCAGCCAGGGGCTCTCACAGGGAAACCTCAGGGTTGTGGAGAGTGGCCAGCCTTGCCTCTTCACATCTGAGGTTTTTACTGCTTCCTGCCCTTTTCGTTCGGACAACCTCTAATTTGGGAGTCCATACCCTGTCAAGGAGCACTGATTCGTGACAGAAGGCAAGTCGAGTCACAGCTGGTGCTCCATGCACTGTGCCCTGGCTTCCTGAGAAGTAAGTGGGTGCTCATTGTCTATTCCACACACCAGTAAAGATGAAGAGCACCCTTACTAGCCCAGGTCGCCTCGCAGCATCTGGAGGGACAGGACAGTCTCTGCCCTTCCTGCTAGAGGGCAGGGCCACCCTAGGCAAGTCACTGACCATCTCATTGTCCCTGTGAATTACCTTCACAACGATCGTGGGGGCCATCTCCTGTCAACGCTGTGAGGATGTGAGGTAACAAAGGAGAGTGCTGGCGTGAAGCACATGCATGTGGGCACTATTTCTGTACGACTTTCAACAGGACCGTGCAGGGTCACACACAGGCCTTTGCTCTCTATCCTAAGAGGCTGGTCTTACCCAGAGGACCCTGGGTTATGCCTCCTAAAGAACTCTCAACTGGTGACTCTGTGTGTGTGTGTGTGTGTGTGTGTGTGTGTGTGTGTGTGTGTGTGAGAACTCTGTGGGGTTCTCAGAATGGTGGTAGCTCCTCTTTTCCTAGAATTGTCAGAAAAGTAATTTCTCACAATAATCAAGACATCGAGACTCAAAGGATGTCCACAGCCTCCTGTATACACTATTAAAGGGTGTGTATCACACACACTTGCTCACCCATAAGAAGTCTTTCTTTAGCTACTGAAATGGATCAGTAACGAAGCAGGTCATCTAAAGTGGCACAAATCTAAATGTCCTACCACTTGGCTTTGGATTCTAGTTCCGTCTATCTGCGTTCAAAGCAGTACCAGGTCATGTGGAATGCTCAAAGCTTCCAAAGGAACCATCAAGCTGTCCTTTGTGCATTTTGTTTCATGCTCATCTTTCCCGCTTTGGAGTTACTCTAAGGCAGACTCAAGCCTTGGGCTAAGAAAAGCTGCAGGAAGGGAAGGGCAAACTGCTGCTTCTCACCTTGGATTCCAAGGGTGTGAGCTGCACGTGAAGCAGGGAAAGTGGGTGGCTACCAGCAGGGGCTGCTAAGAGGAAGGGGTGCTGGGCTGTGGTGCCTTTCAAGAGCTCCTTCTCGGGAGTCCAAGTGTGTCACTGTTGAATTATGGAAAGGCCAATTTGTGATAATGATATCCTTAGTACAAAAATGAGAACAGAAAGGTGTGTGCAGACACCAAACGGTGAGCCCCATGCATGCCAACCAGGGCCACAGAAAGCCATCCGGCCGGTAAATTAGGCTGAGGGAAGAGGTGGGAAGTGGGCCAGGCAGAGGGAAGCGGGGTGTGTGTCTGAAGCTGGGGATACTGATGACAGAGTGGAGGGGATCCTACCTAGTCAGCGGAAACCTGGTGCCTCCTTAACCAAGTACACACAGTCACCTACCAGGTTTTGAGTTTCGTTTAGCTTGAAAGAGTTGGAGCTTGGAATCATAGAAACTCTGAGCCACTGTCACTGAACAGGAGAAACTGCAGAGGGAACAGCTACGGAGCAGGAGCTCCGGTTCATGACAGCAGAGGAAATACATGAGAGAAAGTGCCAGAAGCTGTAGGACACATGTCTGCAGTAAGGAAAAGGGCCGCAGGGACAGCGGCTGTGACAGCGTGGTCTTGAGGACAAAACTCAGGGTGTACATCAGCCGTCTACACAGGATTAAGCTGGGAGCAGCGTGTGGAGGACTGCTGGGGTGGAGGAAAGACAGCCTACACATGGCTCTGTTCACTTAGCAACTCTCCAGCCGCACGCCTCTCTGCTGTGTGACACACAGCACTAACGTGATTAGTTACGGCTTGGAGCAGTAACTGAAACCAGGTGGAAAACCCATGAAAACTGAATCTGGTTGAATTAGTGTTTTAGGTTCTGCAAATAAATAAATGTATTAGAACTGATAAAGGGTTGAGACTATAGCTCAGTGATAGTATTTAACATACACGAGGCCCTGGGTTCAATTCCTAGCACTACAAAAAACAAAATCTCCAAACAAAAAAGCAGTTCATCATGTAACAAAAATTACCTCAACTAAGTAACTTTCAAAAACTATGAATATATTAGGATTTTTCTAAAGTATCTAAATGATGTATGTTAAGAAAACATTGTGGCTACATAAACTTGTGATTACTGTATTAACCCTAGGAACTGACAGGCACTAAACACTGGTCTTTCCAACAGGATGGACTGAGTAACTATGGTCCCTTCCTCTAGGAACCAAGCATAGGGAACTGTAAATGGGGAAGTGGCTGGAACACCCAGCTGTCCCACCCTCTTACTTTATAAACAAGGACATTCAGGCTCCAGTAAGATAATGGACAATAATCGCTGTTTAATAACAGTATTTATCATTGACTTGAAACTGTTTAGCTCTCATCAATAATATTGCACACATTTAAATGTCACTGTTATAGACCATCTTACAGTTAAACTATATAAACTGATGACTGTAATTAAGAACCAGAGGAATAAAAGCTAAGAATTTGTTCTTGCATAACCCAAAGGATTTATTATATAAGATTTCCAGGAAAAAATGGAGAATATGCTTAATTAGAATTTCATAATGAAAATTTACAGAATCTAGGTCTTACTTAAACCAAATCCTCTATAAAATGTAATAATCTTCTTATATTTCTTACATAAATCTTCTTAATGTATTTATAATATGATGTTTTTAAAGTATCCAGTGGTATCTGAGAACATTTATAGAGGTTGCAACACCTAAACCCCCTGAATTATAATGATTTATTATGTCTTTTTTGAATAACTTATAGGATAATCAAAGTTTATTCAAGATCTGAATCATAAATATTCTGACAGTCCTTTCTAGATAGTGACTGAGGCTAACACTTAATAAATTAAAAAATAGAACCTGTTAAGGTTGAATATATGCATGGCAAGAATCAGATCTGGGAACTAAAAATACGTAATTTTACAGAACACTATACCATGATGTGATATCCACACAGGTAAAATTAATTAGCATATCAATGTAACACATCCTGATCAGCAATGACATCAACAGCCACTCTAACTCTACACCTAAACATCAAGCAACCTGTCCTGCTACTACACGACTCCAGTGTCTGCTCCTTGTGCAGATGAACCCGTGGATAATTGCATATTCTCCAGTTAAAACTGATCTGGTTGAATTGTAAACAGAGCGATGAAAGAGAAAGCTCACTGTGTAGTGCCTAATGAGAGCATCACTTAGGTTGGGAGACAGCACACAGCAGTAATTTAAGATGCTTGGTAAGCTACAGTACAGACGGTCAGCTACGCTACCCAGCCAACCAGCATCTTTACAGTTGCTGTTCCATGACGACACACAGAAGGACGTTACTTGGGCAATTACCTTACATATTGCCAGTTTATTGTTTTTGATCCAGTTTGACAATATCAACATGATTGGCTCCTAAGCTGATATGTGTTCAGTGGTGATTTTTCTTTCGGTTCTTTCTCTGTGCCTTGCTAACAACAGTTCATACATATGGAATTGTACTTTTGTATGTCACTTAATGCAGCACTAAAGATTTAAAATCAATGCTGTCAGCTGGAGACACACACTCTTTCCCCTCCTTTCATTCCTCCCTGCTATCATTTAGCTGTATGTAAACTCAACTGATGAAGAAGAACGGTGCTTTAAAGGTGACACAGGACACGGTGTCTCTTCCCAAGTGAAAGGGTCCGGGGGGGTTTCCAGTTAATAACGTCTTCCTTTAGAGATGATCAGTACTCTTTCTTTAGAAATGCATTTTCACCAGCTCGCCGGAAACAACTGTTCTTATGCTCTGTGTTTGCCTGGACAGCACTTCAGACCCGGGCAATGAAGCCCAGGCCCAGGCTGGCTGGGATCTGGATGGTTTCTAGGGCCAGGGAGGAAGGGTTAAAGGGGAAAGTGACAGGAAAGATGTGTTTAGCATCCATGAGCAGCTGTGGAGAGTCTTTCCTGTCTCGTAACCGCATCTGAGAAGACAAGAAAAAGAACAAACAGGGTGTCAGTCCTTCCAATTTGTGAGACATCTACCAAAATTTCTATAAAAAAAAAACTTTAATGAAAAATGTTAATCTTTGTTTAAAAATATTTATGGGCTATAATCTTATATAAAAAAGTTAATGCACTGCAACATAAGTAAGATGGAAAAGTGAAAGATAAAAACACTGTAAGTATCTACTCAAATGACCATGCAGTGAAACCGTAAGAAAGAAAAAGCACCTTACCTGTATAGTGCGGATAAATGAAACAGAGACCCTTTCTTCAAACTCATTAACGGGGGTGTAGAGATTCAACACCTTGACGATCTGGAGAGATAAAAGGTAAAGCTTTGGGCATAGTTCACAAACAGGCTGGCTCTTCATGACCTGGTGAGTGGGAAGGACCTGTGTACCTCCCTTTTAGTTCTACCTGGGGGAGGCTGGGAGAGGAAGGAGACACCGAAGGGCACATTTGCCTTTGTGTTTGAAGTTTTAGAAGAAGAATGTAGTTATGTAACATTTTAAGAAGAAAAAAATTTAGAAAAACATTCAAACAGTACAAAATACAGCATGGAAAAAAAGTGCCCCTACTCATATCCCCCCATCTCCTAAAACAACAGCTAACCACATCCTGGGCAGCCACTGAGCTCCTTTCTATACATGCTGGCTTATGCTATTTTTGTACAAATGGAATGAATTGATTTTTTTTGCTATTTTGCAACTTGCTGTCTTCATATAAAAGTACATATGGGCATATAAAAATAGCAGAATTAAATATTCACTTTAAACAATCTTAAAAACTCATATGTCTAGAAAAGAGTATAAATGAATTACACAAAAAAACAAGGTCTTTAAAGAAATTTAACCAATAACTTAAGGAGTAAATGCTTTTTTATTTGTTTGTTTGTTTGTTTACAACAGGGTTTCTCTGTGTAGCTCTGGCTGTCCTGGAACTCACTCTGTAGACCAGGCTAGTCTTGAACTCATAGAGATCCACCTGCCTTTGCCTCCCAGGTGCTGGGATTAAAGGCATGTGTTACTAGCATCCAGTTTAGGAGTAAATTCTTAAAAAAAATCAAATTTCTTTCACAAAATGGTCATTCCTCTTTTCCTTTTATGGTGCTGGAGGGCTTGAGACAGGGCATCTCTGTGTATCCCAGGCTGGCCTGGAATTCACTATGTAGCCCCGGCTAACCTTAAGAACATCATTGTTTATGTAAGGTAGAAAGTTATTTTTATCCTCAATGAATGTGTGTGTGTGTGTGTGTGTGTGTGTGTGTGTGTGTGTGTGTGTGTGAATATATATAATATTCTATAACACCTAAATCTTTGGGGGCATGTACTAAAGTTGAAATACTTAAGTACTAGAGTACATTCTTTAAAAGCTAGAGGAGAGGAAACATCTATAAACTGGGTTTCACCACTATACCATTACTTTCTGTACTTGGCAGAAATGGGAAGGTCTCCAGACCTCACCGTCCTGCAGATTTACACTTACATGAAGCTCACAGCAGGAGTTTTTGCAAACGTGATTCTGACACTAGGAAGTTACAGATGATGGTTCTGACTGTCTTCCCT
>CABHPR010136488.1:864-20391 GCA_902168415.1 Peromyscus melanophrys
AAAAAAAAAAAAGAGTGCTCCCTTAGCAGAACCACTGAAACTGCACCAATCCAGAGATTAGCATGGCCCCTGAACAAAAGGGAGTAATGAATGGTATGTGAAGTAGCAGAGACTGGCGTAGCTTGAATTTTGAACAATAATTAAATTGCTTTACATTTATTACAGAAATTATTTATTCTTCTGTAATAAATATGATGTTAAATAAAAGATGAGAAATAAGGAAAAATATAATGAATTCTATTCTGTCTAAAAGATGTCCTATAATATTTTTATGAAGGATTACAGAATTTAGCAATCTTTCTGCAAAGATTGAAGTAACATTTCTTTGTTTTACTGAAGAAGCTGAGATGACTAAAGCATGGCTTCTGTGTTGAAGGAATTCTTTAAGGGGAAGAGGCAGAGGCAAAAGAAGAGCACGTCAGGCCTCTGTATCCTGTGAAGCTGAGATAGGTCCCATGAGTAAACAAGCTTCGGGCACATTCGGAAAATGCACGATAATTCTGTTCTGTTCTTATGACAGCTGCATTTCTCTTTCTCTTTTCTTTAGTTGGAGAACACCAATTGACAGGCCATAAAGTGGCAGTTAAGATCTTAAATAGACAGAAGATTCGCAGTTTAGATGTTGTTGGAAAAATAAAACGAGAGATTCAAAATCTTAAACTCTTTCGTCATCCTCATATTATCAAACTGTAAGTATTTTTGTGTTTGAAAATATAAAAGAAATGTCCTGAAATAGTTACAACAAAATGTTATAAATATCTTGAGTTAACTTTAGAAACACCAGTTTTCATGTTCACACTCAGTGTTGATTCATTTCCCCTCTGTCAGTTCCTCAGCGCACACACTTGGTTTGGAGTTAAAGCCAGTGCTTCAGAATGGGTAGTGTTCAGTGGTTCGCAGGGCCTTGGGAGTTGGGTCGTTAGTACTTCTCAGAAAGTCACTCGGGCATTGGCTGTTCTGATTTGTTCTTTTATTTTGCTTTGTTTCTTCTGTTTTTAATTTAAAAAAGTAATGTCAGACCAGGTGTGGTAGTACATTACTGTGATCTCACTTGGAGGGTCATGAGTTTGAGGTCAGCCTGGGCTATATAGTAAAACTGGCCCATAAATAAATAAATAGATAGATAGATAAATAGCTATGTTAGTAAAATGGAAAGATAATTTAACTAATTTAATTAGATATGTAGAAAATCTAGACATTAAGTATGCAGTAATATTCTGTTATGTTGTTTAAAGTTCTAGTTTTGTAGCAAATAATTTTCTGTTTCTAGAATGCTACATTATCTTTACTTTAAAGCTTGGATACAGTTTTTATGAAATAAATGTTAATTTTACTTAAGGAGTACTTGATAGTAGGCAGGAACTGTGCTGAGCATTCTACATTTATAATTCCATATTATCATTATGGCAAGTCTATACGGTAGGCTTACTTTATAGATAAGAAGACAGCATTACTAAGAGGGATAAACAACTAGAAAAATTTGTGGATCCATGGTTTTACCCAGTTAAATTTATATATTGTTACTCAGGTATGTAAAACAATAACTAGATATAAACCCAATATGGTGCTTTGTAAAGCCAAATTAGTTATTGAATTTAGTAGTAGAAATAGAGAGTCAGTCTATATCTTAATTCAAATAAGATTGCTGCATAAGAAAATCTATTTAAGAATAGTGTAAAGATATTAGTATCTTTTAGATTTTGTTTGCTAATGTTTTGAGAGCAGAATAAATTTATATTTAACCTAAAATTAGTTAGCAATCTTTTTTTTGTTGTTTGTTTTTTTGTTTTTTGAAACAGGATTTCTCTGTGTAACCAGAGATGTCCTGGAACTCTCTCTGTAGACCAGGTTGGCTTCAAACTCAGACATCCACTTGCCTCTGCCTCCCAAGTGCAGAGATTAAAGGTGTGAGCCACCACTGCCCAGCTAGTAAGCAATCTTCTTAAAAATTATTATATTGTTTAAGAATTTTATACATGCATATGTGTTTTGATCAAATCTACCCTATTCTTTCCTCTACAGTCCCCCTTTCCCACTTCCCACTTACAACTTCAGAGCTCTTTTTTAAACCCTCAGTCCACAATCTTTGAATGTCGGTGTTAACAGGAGCAACTTGGTAATCCTATGGAGTTCTATTGTTTGATTGGAGGATAATGGCCCTCCAAATGTGTGTCCTCACCTTGAGAACCTGTGACTGGTGTCAGTTACATTGCAAAAACAAAACAAGGTTACAGGTCATCTTATACTAAGAGAGAGAGGTAGTTCTGGACAGCTTGAGAGTCCACGTGAACACAGTGGTCCTCCGAAGTAGCAGGCAAGGATAGAAGGATGAGTCAAAAAGAGTTCTGAGCAAAGTTATCATGGGCAGATGTGAGAAGAACTCTGCTGGCTGCTGGAGGCTTAAAAGATGGAGGAAGGAAGCGGAGCGGTGGTGGTGCACGCCTTTAATCCCAGCACTCGGGAGGCAGAGCCAGGTGGATCTCTGTGAGTTCGAGGCTAGCCTGGTCTACAGAGCGAGTTCCAGGATAGACACCAAAGCTACACAGAGAAACCCTGTCTCAAAAAACCAAAAGAAAAACAAAATATGGAGGAAGGGGCTGTTAGACAACATAGGACAGCCTCTAAAAGCCAAAAATTCAAAGAAGTGGACTTCGCTCCTCGAGTCTCCAGCAGACATCTTAATTCATGTCAAGCTTCCAATCCACAGAACTGTAAGATAGTGCATGTGCGTTGTTTTCAGCCTTGTAAGTATGGAGGCAATGGAGACCAATGCAACTTAGTTTATGTCAACTGGACCCAAACTAGAGTTACCTGGGAAGAGGGAACCTCAATTAAGGAATGACCTTGTCAGTTTGGCCTATAGTATGTCTGTGGGGCATTTTCTTGATTAATGACTGGTATTCAAGGGTCTAGCCCACTGTGGGCAGTGCCAGCCCTGGGAAGACAGTCCTGAGTTGTATGAAAAAGCAAGCTGAACAAGTCAGAGAGAGTGATCCCATAAGCAGTGATCTCTACAGTCTTTACTTGAGCACCTGCCTCCAGGTACCTACTGTAAGTTCTTAAGTTCCTTCTCTCCATGACAGACTATAGTCTATAAGATGAAATAACCCTTTTCTCCCCACGTTGCTCTTGGCTAGGGTTTGATCACAGCAACAGAAAAGCAAGCTAGAACAAATAGCTATTTTTGATTGGTTTTCCCTCCAAGACAGGAAAGCCCTGGCTATCCTGGAACTCACTATATGTAGACCAAGCTGGCCTCAAACTTGCAGAGATCTTCCTGTCTCTAACTCCCAAGTGTTAGAATTAAAGACAGGTGCTACCATGCCCAGCTTGTGAATTCCTAAAATAAGTAGTTGATACAGTTATTACAGGCTTTGAAATATTTATTTAGTTTTTAATTGTTGCATTTTTGTCAATTAACTATTGCAAATTAAAATATTTGGTGATGGAGCCCACACAGTGCCATCTTGCGAACGTCAAGAATGTGCCACTGACTGTTTCTGACTAATACTTGGTTTGGTGTGCCACTGGGTGACACAATTGCCCTGAGACTTTCAGTTTTATAGTATGCTTTAATGCTATATAATACTTACTTCAGGTTCATTTCATCATAAACATAGAATCATGGTGGCAGTATTTGATTTGAAGACTATGTCCAGTATCAGGTGTTAGATAACCCTAGAGTGTGCATATAAAAAGTGTGCATAGAAGATTAATGTAAAATATAACCTATCAAGGATAATGCACCTCTCCTTCCATTCATTTTCTAACTTTTGAATGCTGTGCTTCATAATGTTATGTAAGAAGTAATGGTTGGCATTGGTGGAATGCCTAGTTTGTGATAAGCATTGGCACAAAAGCAAGCATTGGCCTCCTATGAGCTGATTCTCCTTAAGTTGACTTCCGAGTAGTTCTCAGTTAACCGAAACACTTCATATATGTGTGTGTGTGTGTGTGTGTGTGTGTGTGTGTGTGTGTATTTTTTTTAAAATATGTATTTATAATATATATATATATTTTTTAAAGACAGTCTTGCTGTATAACCTAGGCTGGCCTAGAACTGCTGTGTAACCCAGGCTGACCTTACAATCAAATTCACAATTCTGTGTAACCTAAGCAAACTCACAATCCTGTGTTCGCTTCCTAATGCCAAGGTTCTAGGCCTGTGACGCTGGCCCTTCTCCCATCTGACCTGACTCCGTGTTTGTAACGGCGTCAGCGGCATGTAAGCTAAGTCTCTGGTTTTTGCTGCTGCTTGGTAGCTGTTGTGTATGAGAAGAGAAACCTGAAATGGCCAGACCTAAAGCTTCGACCTCACTTTCTGATGCTAACCCTGAAAGCTCCCCTTGGGAAAGAAATGTGACCTAGTTTGTTCTGCTCTTGAAACATAGATTGCGTTCACCACTGTTCCAGTTTCATTTCTGTTGCTGTGATAAAACATCCTGACAGAAAGCAGTTTAGGGGAGAAGAGGGTTTACTCCACGTGTAATTACAGGTTGCAGTCTATTAGTGAGGGGAAGTCAACTCAGGAACCCAGTAGCTAGTCACACATTGTCCACAGCCAAGAGCAGAGAGAAATGGAATGCACCCCTGCTGGCTGCCTGCTGCATGCCTGTACTCAGCTAGCTAGCTAGCCCTTTTCACGCTTAAGCAGTTCAGGGCCCAGCCCATAAAGTGGTGCCATCCCCAGCAGGTCCCCAACAGACATACTCCAATCTGATCTAGAGAATTTCTCAAGTGGATTTTCCTCCTCAGTGACTCTAGGTTGTAGCAATTTGATGATTAAAACTATCAGCACAGTAAAAATCTGTGGTTATCGTGGAGTTAAAGTCTTGTTTCTGACATAATTTATCAGTGTTGTCTTGTTCTTATTTCTGTAATTTATTAACATTTCTTGCCTCATTCTGGTTTAGAGTTAGTTATTGTTACCTTGTTCTAAAGTAGCTACAGAACAGCCCCAGACTTCACTAGCAAGTAATTAGTAAAGATGAATCTGCTGCTTAAACCTTTGATTTTTCAGCCATGAGCTTAAGTCATTCATTCACATCCTCTTTAATTGTAAATCAGAACTTAAAAAACAAAAAACAAAAAACAAAACACACTCATGTTTTCTTCCTACTGAGGCTTACTGACAGCCTTTAATAATGTTAGTGTTACAGAGAGAGAGAGAGCGAGAGAGAGCGTGCACGTGTGCACAGGCATGGGGAGCAGTGGGCAGCGGGAAGTAGGCAGTAAACCCATAATAGTTAACTATATCATATGCAGTAAAGATGTAAGGAACCTGAAGGAGGAATATTATACACAGAATAACTAACAATACAAAGGATCTGAACTGGAACACCCTATACTCCAGCAATCAAAATGATCTAGAAAAATGGTTCTCAACCTGTGGGTCGTGACCCCTGTAAAAGTTGCATATCAGATATTTGCATTATGATTCATAGCAGTAGCAAATTACAGTTATGAAGTAGTAATGAAAATAATTTTATGGTTGAGGATCACCACAACATGAGAAACTATTAGAGGGGTACCGCATAAGGAAGGGTAAGAACCACTGATTTCTAGGGGTTTGGAGTGATAAAATCAGAGACATAAAGGGGAGCCAGACTATACGAGACATTATCAAATATTGTTAAGGACTTTAACTTCCACTCTTGAGTGAGGTAAAAAGCCACTGAAGTATGTTGACCAGAGGTGAGATGTCATCTGGTTTAACATGTAGACTGTATTTGGGCAAGTACTGAAGTAAGGAAAAAAGTTAGGAGTCAATTGCAGTAATCTGGGTGAAAGGTGATGGTGGTATGGGATACAAACAACATCATGTGGTAGATGTTGAGTAGTATGCCTGTTCTGTCTGTGCTTTCAGTGTGGAGTTAACATTTACTGAGAGAAAACATAGATTATGAAAGAAGAATAACTCCAAGTACCTGGTATGGGCAAATAAAAGAATATTGTTGCCATTGACTAAATGAGAAAGGTTACATGAAGACCAGGTTTGATCTGGGGTATTAGGAGTTAGTATCAAACATTTGACTTTGGTTTTATGAAGCTGAAAGGAAGCATCCTAGTAAAGATGTTCTTGAATAGCTGAGTCTGGAATTCAGGGGAAAGTTATGGATAGAGAGTGTTATATAGATAGGATTTCTATTGCTGTGAAGAGAAACCATGACTACGGCAACTCTTATAAAGAAAACATTTAACTGGGGCTGGCTTACAGTTCAGAGGTTTAGTCCATTATTGTCATGGCAGGAAACATGGTGGCATACAGGCAGACGTGGTACTAGAGAGGTAGCTGAGAGTTCTATATCTGGATCCACAGGCAGCAGGAAGAGAGATGAGACACTGCTCTGGCTTGAGCATCTGAGAACTCAAAGCCTGCCCCCAGTGACGCACTTCTCCTGACAAGGCCATACCTATTCCAACAAGGCCACACTTCCTAATACTCTCTATGAGCCTATGGGGGCCATTTTTATTCTAACCACCACAGATAGCATACCCTAAGACTGGGTAAGAATATCAAGAACCTGCAGATAGATGAACTAGTCCTAGGATTGAGCTCCAGGGCACTAACTCTGTCTGGACATAAGCAGGAACCAAAAAAGGGGAATGAAATGAATAGTCAGTGAAGGTGGAGGACAGAAGATCTAGTATCCTAAAACAAAACAAGTGAAATATTCACAAACAGAACTATGTCCTTACCTTGCTATGCCAGGAGCCTAGATGTCAACATTTTTGTGTCTTTTCATTTGTCAAAATAATTGAATAGCAATAAATTCACAAGATACAGCCCTTTTAGTGATAGCAGTTTGCCAGATATCCCTATCTGTTTTGGTAATTTGGCTGAAGCTAATAAGTTTTTTCCTTTGTTGTTTGTTTTTTTCTAGACAAGGTTTTTCTGTTTATCCCTGGCTGTCTTGGAACTTGCTCTTTAGACAAGGCTTGTCTAGAACCCACAGAGATTCTTCTTCCTCTGCTTTCCAAGTGCTGGGATTAAAGGTGTGGGCCACCACCTCTGACTGTTTTATTCTAATCTTAATCATCCATATTTATTCTCACATAATTACACAGTAAATCCTAAGCTTCTCTCTCTTTCATATATGTATGTATGTATGTATTTACAGAATGAACAAGTTAAGGAGGCTACTATAGAGTTCTGAAGTTTCAAAATTGTACTAATAGAAATGTAAATGAGTCTGTATTAATAAGACAAAGGAACCCAAACCCGCTGCCCAGATGGAGCTGTTGTTGAGGCCATAGGAGAGTCAGGGTTGAAATCTAAGATTTTATCAGCTATACCTAGACTGAGGCAAGAACAGCAAATACAGGTACAAATGGGCCACCAGGTAGATCAGTGCCTAAGAGCAGTTGAGTATGCCTCATGCACAGCAGGAGGCCAGGTTGAGCTGAAGTGCCAGGGACATTCATCCTTGATGTGCATGTTGGGTGTCAGATGATGCGCTTTTGGACTTAAGGCATAGCAGTGCTAGCGAGGCACCTCCCACTTTATGGAATGCAGGTGAGGAGTCATACACTTTGGCCTGGTGTGTTGCCGAAGTTCTTCCTCTTCTTTCTCCTTTTTCTTTTAGGAGTTTTATTTTTAACTGTGTGTGTGTGTGTGTGTGTGTGTGTGTGTGTGTGTACGTACATGTGATTGTAGGTGCTCTTAAAGTACAGAAGAGGGTTGGATTTCCTGCAGCTGGAGGTACAAGCAGTTATGAGCTACCATATGTGGTGCTGGGAACTGAGCTCAGGCCCATTGAGCAGTATATGCCCTTAACTTCTGAGCCATCTCTCCAGCTCCCAAAACAATATAGAGTAACTTAGGATATAGATATAGCTTGATCTCAACAGATTATCAACTGTTCTTACTGCTAATATTGGGTAAGGTAAAAACTGAGAATTATTAGATTTAGCAAAGTGGAGGTTACTGGTGGTTAAATTATTATTATTATTATTATTATTATTTTTTTTTTTTTTTTTGGTTTTTTCGAGACAGGGTTTCTCTGAGTAGTTTTGGTGCCTTTCCTGGAACTTACTTTGTAGACCAGGCTGGCCTCGAACTCACAGAGATCTGCCTGGCTCTGCCTCCTGAGTGCTGGGATTAAAGGCATGTGCCACCACCTCCCAGCCATTAAATCTTATATTAGAATGTTAAAGGCAAAGATCTGATATGAAGAAAGATATGTGATGAAGAGAAACAATAGGTGTAGACAATAGAAGGAAAAGAGAGTAGCGGTAACTAGACGGGAATGTACAGTCTAAAGGGGGTGTTTTTAAAGATGGGTAATGTTATAAATGTTTGTGTACCACAATACAGAATGATTAAATCAAGAAGGAACTATAGATGCAGGAGAAAGGGGGGACTAATTGTAGGAGCCAAGTTCCTTAGCTGGTATGGGGACAGAATTCAGTACATATTGGAGGAGTTACTCTTAGAAAATCTATGACCATGGAGATGTTGACTGTGTGTAGTGGGAGTAAAGATAATTAGAAATAAGGAAGTCTAGGAACCTAGAGGCTATCTGTTAGACAGATATCATAAATATGTCGCATCTATACCCCAAGTATAAACAATAGCAGTGAGGAAAATGATGGTTTAGAATGAGAGAGAGTTAGCAAGGAGATCCTTGTGTGGTATTGTGTTACAGTAGTGTATGCTACAGGTTTTTGTTTGGTTTCCTTTGCTTGTTTGTTTTGAGGCAGGGTCTACTATGTATCCTAAGATGGCCTTGAACTTGTTAGGTAGCGATCTTGAACTTATGATTCTGAGGAAGATTGGACTGAAAATTTCCTTTGCACCACAGTTTATTGCTAGGATGTTCAAATATTCAACACTTAAGATTTAATTAAAGGGGCTGGAGAGATGGCTCAGTGGTTAAGAGTACTGGCTGCTCTTCCAGAGGTCCTGGGTTCAATTCTCAGCAACCACATGGTGGCTCACAACATTCTGGTAACTGTAGTGCTGTGGACTCTGATGCCCTCTTCTGGTGTGCAGATATACATGCAGACAAAATGTCCACATACATAAAAAAGATATAATTTAATATTCAATTAATGAATTGATGAATCTACCCTCTAAGCAGCAATGACTACTTGTATTTCAGAAAGAGAGTCATTGTTTCTGTGGCAGGAGGTTCACAGTATGAGGTAGTCTTTAAGGTAAACAAATGAGATGGAAATCTGATCAGTTCTCCAACTTTTTTTTTTTTTTTTTGAGACAGGGTTTATCTGTGTAGTTTTGGTGCCTGTCCTGGATCTCTCTCTGTAAACCAGGATGGCCTCGAACTCAGAGATCCATCTGGCTCTGCCTCCTGAGTGCTGGAATTAAAGACATGGGCCACCACCGCCTGGCTTAGTTCTCCAACTCTTAAGAGTCAGGAGGTGTGGGCAAAATTAAAGGTATCGTCTTGAGGGCAAACCAACTGATTTCCTTTGGAAAAAGCAAACAAACTATGAGCAATCTATAAATTAAAACAGACATGTAGCTAGAGTTTTCCTGCCTGGCCCACGGTCAGGACAAATCTCTTTCACCCGCCAGTCCCACAGCCACTCAGACCCAACCAAGTAAACACACAGAGACTTATACTGCTTACAAACTGTATGGCCGCAGCAGGCTTCTTGTTATCTAGTTCTTATATCTTAAATTAACCCATTTTTATTAGTCTATAAGTTGCCACGTGGCTTGTGGCTTACTGGTACCTTACATCTCACTTTTCGTGGAGGCGGCTGGCGGCATCTCTCTCTGACTCAGCCTTCCACTTCCCAGAATTCTTTTCTCTCTTTGTCCTGCCTATACTTCCTACCTGGCTACTGGCCAGTCAGTGTTTTATTTATTAACCAATCAGAGCAACACATTTAACATACAGAACATCCCACAGCACTTCCCCTTTTCTTTTTTTCAAAAAGCAAGATTTTAACTTTCACATAGTAAAATTACAGATAACAATTATCAAGCAAGAATTACAGTTACACTATCTAGTCTATTTATACAGACAGATCAACCAATTGAAATGTATGGATAGTATTTGGATCTAATTCTTTAAAAAAGGAAATTTATTGTGATTTGGTGGTCAAAAAGATATGCTTTATAAAGTTAGTAATCAGGACATATTTATCCTATTTTCTAGACTATTATTGAAATAATTGATTTTTTTTATGTCCATGCATAAATAAGAACAACACTACCAACCCAATAAAATTTTCCAAAAGGCGTAAGCATTTCTTGGAGAAGAAATGTGTATATTTTGCAAGTATTAGATACTGTATGATTCACAAGCTTTCTAGTTGTGTTAGCATCACAAATTATCTTTAGAAAACAACTGGCACCTGAAATTGAGCATTCACATGTACTGTAACTTGGCAATTCAACTAACTCATCAGTGTTTATCAAGAGAAAAATCTTATGTACAAAAATGTTCAAGTAGCACATAGTAGCAGAATTGTAGAAATAAGCTCAGTACTCTTCTGTGGTAGAGAGATGAATAAATAGGCTTTGGCAAGAGAAGGATAAATAAATAAATATAGTGGACTATTATATAGCAACCATATAGCTGTAACACACAGCAATATTGACTGGTTCTCAAAGAAGTTCCCCAATATCACATAATATATACTATTTAAAATCTAAACCTTTAAGATAGATGGATGAATATGAATCACTGTTAAACAGAAGCATATAATCATGTATGTCTATATTTTGACATATCAAAATAAAACTAAAAAGAAAGCAAGAGAAGGTGCACAGGGCTTCAGGCCAGTGGCTTTCTCGGTGGAGGTCAGCTCTCTGTGTGGTCACATGGGAGGGACTGGCAAGGCCCTGGCATACTGTCTGGGTGATGGTTTTTGTATTGCTTGTTGGAATATTATTAAAAACAGCAATCAACTAAAGAAAAGATCACTAATAGACTAAAGAAAATGAGTGTTAGCAGTCCAGGATAATGATTACTACATTTTGATACAACTGAGTTAAAATTAAAGAAAAATCTTACTCTGTTATACTTGTCAATATGAATAATAATTTAAAATCTTAATAGATATGACCATCAAACAGGGATGTGCAGATGTGTATTAATGTTGATTTTTGGGTCACTTCAGAAAGATTTCTTTTTTTCCTTGAGTCATATGTTACTTTGTGTGTTTATTGCTTTAAAATGCATGTAACCTTACTAGCTGGACATTGCTTAGGGATTGTCTGGATAATTGCTTTTTTCCCCTTAATTAAAAATGTTTCTGAAAAATTTCCTAAAGCGCATTATTTTTCATTTCCGTTACATTAAAAGAATACTGTTATGTGTGAATGATTAGTCGTCATTATATTGCTTGTAATATTTCCATGTAATTTTCAGAAGTTACCTTTTAATAATCCAGGAATGTGTCTTTCCTACCAACTCCCTAATGTGAAGCTGTTTTCTAGGACTCTTCTTTTTCCAAAAATTGTTTTTCTTTGTTAATTGAAATTTTATTGGTTGAAATCCTCCCCCCCCTTAACTTTCAGATTATTTTGGTATTGATCCAAGCATTTTTTAAAATGGTAATTTATACATTAATTTAAATAGTTTGTTGTAAGTACTTTACCAGATGCAAATTCCTTAATCAAATTATCATCATTATGAAACATGTAAGTACAAACTGAGAGGTGTATGTTGTAAAGCCAAGGTAAATATATCTCTGCAAGCAAATTGCCTCTTTTACACTTGGAAGGTGGCCTTTGGTGTGTGATAGCATATGCTGTGGAGTTAGAGGCTTCACGATTTAATTCAACCCAGAAGTATCCTATGAAGTCTTGTAGTATATTCCAAAGGATCAGCAACTAAGATTGAGTTTCATCATTTCATTCATGCCTCATCCAGAATGGATAAGCACAAATGTTATTGGTAACAATAACACAGATCAGAAAAATGAGCTGATAGCAGCAGATGTTTCCGCCTACTCTATTCAGTTTGCTTGATCACTTGGATGCCTGTCAAAATAGCCTTCATCAAACTGTTTCTTTTTAAGTTCCTAAATAAAATGACCTTTCCACAGGTCATGGGAAATAGTCTCAACTTTAGTTCTGTTAGTCATTTGCTTTACAGAAATGGGATACCCTGTTATTTGTGTCTTCAAAGACCGAAGATTACCACTAGAAGTATTTTTCCAGGCCAGATATGGTGGTATACACCTGTTATTCCAGAATGTGGGAGCTGAGGTGGGAAGATTATGAGTTTGAGTAAGCCTGGATTCTATATGATGAGCATCTATCTCAAGGAGAAAAAAAAACTAAGAAAAATATTTCTACAGACAATTTTTCATGTGTTTAATTTACACATGATGTGTTTTCTCTTAGTATAGTTTATGACGATTTCAAAGATAACAGAAATCTGAAGGGAAGTCGATGAGTCTCAGGAAGTAGGGTACGTTTGTAATGTTCTTCCCTGCTGTGGTGCTGGGAGTAGCTTGCTGACATTGTAAATCTGCTGCCATCCTAGAGTATTAAACACTATTGGAATATGAAATTGTAGCAAGAATAGTGGAAGAAGTTGATCAGTGTGGAAGCACCACTTATTAACCCCCTTTCTTATTTGTGAAACAGTTACCAGGTGATCAGCACTCCAACAGACTTTTTTATGGTCATGGAATATGTGTCTGGAGGTGAATTATTCGACTACATCTGTAAACACGGGCGGGTGAGTGACATGCCATCTAGTATTCAACCCCCACCCCCAGGCTAAGAGAGTGGAAAGCATGGGAAGTAGCTAACCACAAAGATATTTTCAGTGCTTCCAGTTATTTCTGTAATAATGTCAACTACACATGCAGGATGTATTTTCTTTCTTGAGAATCATGCCTTTTGAGACACAGATTTGGAAACTATATCCC
Organism: Peromyscus melanophrys; assembly: GCA_902168415.1. Classification (NCBI taxonomy): domain Eukaryota; kingdom Metazoa; phylum Chordata; class Mammalia; order Rodentia; family Cricetidae; genus Peromyscus; species Peromyscus melanophrys. The sequence goes on from CABHPR010136488.1 coordinate 13,723, forward strand.
ACTTGATCGCCAAAAGACTCTTATGCTTTTCACAGTCTGTTGTGTATAAAATCATGTTGAAGCTTCAATTATTTTCTTTTCTTAGCATTTTCATATACGTTCTATTTTAGTTGGTTTTATTGCTCCCAAAACATTGTACATATTCAATATTAGTTGAAAATTAAACATCATTGCCATCTAGCAAAGCAAAACCTATCGAATAATATTTTGAGCTTTGATAAAGTTTTGGCTGGTTTGCTTTGTCTGACTTGTTGAATTTCTAATTAGTCAGTTCTAAATTAGACTGCTTAGTTGTATGTAGGCTGGTTATGAAACTAAAATGCATAATAGATGTCCTAGATAGTCTTGATGCGGTTTATTTTTCTGCATGCTAGGTTGAAGAGGTGGAAGCTCGGCGGCTCTTTCAGCAGATTCTGTCTGCCGTGGATTACTGTCACAGGCATATGGTTGTCCATCGGGACCTGAAACCAGAGAATGTGCTGCTGGATGCTCAGATGAACGCTAAGATAGCTGACTTTGGTATGCTACTCCATGTTTGCTCAGAGCTGTGTAGTACCTTTAAAATGGACCGGTAACTACTCCTAGAGCGCTAAGAACTTCCATTCACCACACAAATCCTACAACATGAAAAGGGATTAATTACAGTCTTCAAACTGGCTTATTCTGTTTATTTAAATCCACACAAAAAAGGCCAAAGTTTCTAGAACATGTTAGAAGGCCACGTCAAGACAGATCCATTCAATATTCCTTTCCTCCTAAGGAAATGATACTTGTTTTGTTTTGGGGTTTTTTTTTTTTTTTTTGGGGGGGGGGGCTAGGGTGAGAAAGGAGTCCTAAACTCCTTTGAAGATTTTGTTGATGCAGTGGTTGCTTTCCCTGATTTACATAAACAAGGGTGTGAAAAGTTGTACTTGTGCCTAAAACTTTGTGCTCCTTCTGAACTGATCATGGAAAGGCCTATAAGTCTTAGGGCAATATCTAATCACTTATGAGAGAATGGACATGGTCCTGGGTCAAGGACAAGGTGGTAAAATGTACGTTTTTAGACTCTGTACACTAAGCAGACCCAGAAAGGCTTCCACAGTGGATGTTTGAGGAGAAGATTATGAGATGAGCCCTAGAAGAGAGGGGTGGGATCTGCAAAGTCAGTGTTGCATGTTGCAGGTTTTTGTGGTTTGTTTGGTACCTGTCTTTAAACTGGCTTCACTGTTTCCGTCTGAACTCTTCTAGTGAGTGGTTCAGCAAAGAGTTTGGTTCAGTGGATTATTTCTACTATGTTGACTCGGAGCTCTCTAGATTATAAATCTTTCCCAGGAAGTTGGAGCAGGTGGCCCTCCTGACTGCTTGAGCTGAGCCCCACCTGAACAGCAGGGAGACTCTGTTTCCAGGAAAACAGCCTGCTTATCAGCTGGAGCTGCTCTGCTAATTACCATTAAAACCAAAAAAAGATTCTCTCTGTAGACCTGGCTGTCCTGAAACTCCCTGTGTAGACCAGGCCGGCCTCGAACTCACAGAGATCCACCTGCCTCTGCCTCCTGAGTGTTGGGATTAAAGATGTAATGCCCAATTACAACCTTTTAAGGAAGACTTTTAAAAGCACTGTTTTTTGTTTGTTTTAATTAGCAGCCTTTTTATTTCTTCATATACAGAAGTAGATAATATTTGGTGCTTATATTTTTAAAAAAGTGATATAATTTCTTTTTTTTCTAATTTTAAATTTTTTAATTTTATTTTATAATTTAATTTAATTTTACATATCAGCCACAAATTCCCTTGTTCTCCCCCCTTCCGCGCCCCCCCTTCCCCTCAGCCCACCTCCCATTCCCATCTCCTCCAGGGCAAAGACTCCCCTGAGGATTGAGTTCAACTTGGTAGATTCAGTCCAGGCAGGTCCAGTCCCCTCCTCCCAGGCTGGGCCAAGTGTCCCTGTATAGGACCCAGGTTCCAAACAGACAGCACATGCACTGAGGACAGGTTCTGGTCCCACATCCTGGATGCCTCCCAAACAGATCAAGCTAATCAACTGTCTCACTTATCCAGAGGGCCTGATCCAGTTGGGGGCTCCTCAGCTATTGGTTCATAGTTCATGTGTTTCCATTTGTTTGGCTATTTGTCCCTGTGCTTTTTCAAACCTTGGTCTCAACAATTCTCGCTCATACAAACCCTCCTCTTTCTCACCAATTGGACTCCTGGAGCTCCACCTGAGGCCTGGCCGTGGATCTCTGCATCTGGTTCCCTCAGTCATTGGATGAGGTTACTAGCACTACAGTTAGGGTGTTTGGCCATCCTATCACCAGAGTAGGTCAGTTTGGGCTGTCTCTCGACCATTGCCAGTAGTCTATTGTGGAGGTATCTTTGTGGATTTCTGTGGACCTCTCTAGCACTTTGCTTCTTCCTATTCTCATGTGGTCTTCATTTATCATGGTCTCTTATTCCGAAAAAGTGATATAATTTCAATGAACCTTTTTTTGTGAAGAGTCAAAATTTTCATGCAGTGAGCTTCATTCCACTCACACATGTGCTGCTCTGTGGCTTTCTGTGTAACAGCATGGGTCCCTAAGATAACCTCTTTCTAGTCTAACAGTGCTTCCTGTTACTGGAGAGCTGAGTGTGTGTGTGTGTGTGTGTGTGTGTGTGGTGGGGGGAGGGCACAGGATCCAGGAAGTGAACCCAGGTTGTCAACTTTGCTCAGGCATCTTGGCCCACTGAGCTATCTTGCCACCCACCATTATTCTTTAAAATAAATAAAGAATATGAAGCATGAAACAACTAAGAGTTTTCATCATTGTTTTACCTGTATCTTCAGTATCCAGCATCTGATAAATTGCTTTTATTTTTAGGACTGTCTAATATGATGTCAGATGGCGAATTTCTACGAACTAGCTGTGGATCGCCAAACTATGCAGCACCCGAGGTCATCTCAGGAAGGTAAGAGTTTATTAGTGATAATTGAGCATTTTGTGACCTTGACCTTGCATCCATTCTAATAACATTGAATTATATTTCCTTTGGAAGAAGATTTTTAACATAGTAGAAACAAATTGTTCATTTATTTTTTTATTATAGGCAGAATAGTACTTTTTTTAAAGCTCCATGTAGGCATTGTAATGTGTTCATGCATTTTGTTCATTGACCATGACTGAGACAGATCTGATACAGTGTCTATATTCTATTGTAGAAAATGTCAAGTATCAGTAAGGATTTACTAAAGTTTAAGCCAGTGTCTTTATTTAACAGACATAGTTATTTAATAGAAGTATTGTCACACATTTCTCAGAGTCTTCAGGCAGTTGTTTTATATTTTGCCTTTGGAAGAATAAAATTTGGGTGACAATATGATTTCAAGCAATTAAATTAGACGAGTGACTTTGAAGTCCCTCATGTAATTAGCTCATTGGTACATTATAAAATATTTATAGGGGCTGCAGAGATGAAGTCAAGTCATTCCACAGTGGCTAGTGTCTGGTTTTAAAAGTTCACAGGATGCCTGAGAGAAAGTATTGAGAAGGTGCTTGCAAGTAGCAGATTGTGAGAGTCTTAGTACACTTGAACTGCGCCAGAGCACTGTACAGCATGCCTTATAAACAATGGTAGTCTGTCCCATGGCTCGGGAGCTCCACAAAGCTTTGGTGTGTGTACAGCCTATTCCTCACAGCCCACTGTTTCTAACTTTAAGCATGTGTGCTCAAAGGGGAATGGGATCTCTCTGGGATAGTCTTTTATAAGGGTACGGATCTTCTCCATGAGAGTTCCACCTCAGATCTCCTTAGAATCTTCACTTCCTCATACCATCAGTTTGAGGTTAGAATTCAGCTGATAAGTTTTAGAGAACACAAGTATTTTGTAAGATGCTTGGGTGATACAGTGATGTAAATTAGGGACAGCACTCCATTGAAGCAGATCATGTTCTTTCCACTGGAAATGTAGAAATTTGTTACCTCAGACCAAAGTTTGATTTTGTTAGTGTGCTACTGGGGAACGGTAGGATAGTAGAAGGGTAAGACAAAATAGTGAGAGGTGTGTGGTGCAGACAAAGGTTATCTAGAGCCAGACTGTCTTAGTCCATTGAGTTAGCAAGCGATTCTGAAAGAAAGCAGTAGGGACTCTGTTATACGGGGGGCTGGGCAGATGGCTCAGTGCTTAAGAGCACCTGCTGCTTTTCAGAGGACCTATGCTTGATTTCCAGTACTCACATTAGGGCTCCCAGCTGCCTGTAACTGCCATTCCACAGAATCTGATGCCCTCTTCTGGACTAAGTATCAGACACACAAGTATTACATAGACACACATGCAGTCAACACACTCAGACACATAAAAATAAGATTTAAAAATAAATAAATCTTCTAGGAAAGATAATGTTAAACACTGTCAATATGGTACAAGTTAAGTATTTCAATGTCTCAAATTTTGTTTAAATGTGGGCTAGGAATAAAAATTTTGTTATATATGCATTATATATATATAATATCAGAAATATATATATATATATTTATCATATATATATCAGAAATAGTTCTGAGGGGGAAAACACTCTATGTATTATTGTATTTTTTTCTAGTTTTGTGGTTATTTACTTTGATGTTTCCTTAAAGAAATAAAAGAGAAAGTGTAAATTTTGTTAGTTGGTTTCTTTTTGAGAACAGAGTCTTACCCTGGATGGCTTGGGACTCTTTAGACCAGGCTGTCCTCAAACTCACAGAGATCTGCCTGCCTCTGCCTCTCAAATTCTGAGATTAAAGGCATGTGCCATCATGTCTGGCCTGAAAGTATAATAAAATTTAATTAGCACTTATAATTAATTTTTAACAAATAAAAATAATAGTCTTTTGGCAAGTTTGTGTTGCTAATTAGGCTGGTTATTTTCTATGAAGAGTAATTTTTGAGGTTTGGGAATTGCTATGTATTCATTGATGACCTTAAATAGCAATATATACCAAGTTGGTTTTGCTTTATCATGGATGGAAGCAGGATACTAACAATGAGGGGAAATGGTACCTACATTCAGGCTTGTGTTCTCCTTTCTCAGGCTGTATGCGGGTCCCGAGGTTGATATCTGGAGCTGTGGTGTTATCCTGTATGCCCTTCTCTGTGGCACCCTCCCCTTCGATGATGAGCACGTGCCTACACTCTTTAAGAAGATCCGAGGGGGTGTGTTTTATATCCCGGAATATCTCAACCGTTCTGTTGCCACTCTGCTGATGCACATGCTGCAGGTGGACCCCTTGAAGCGAGCGACTATCAAAGACATCCGGTGATTATAGTTTTTGTTATTTTGTACATTTTCTCATTGTAGTAATAGTGATACTAGAATATTTGCTTCTCCTATGCTTTGTGACACTTTATTTTATGAGAACTTTTAGGCAAAGTGTGTGGTAAGTTCTTGTAATCCCAGCACCTACTCAGGAGGATGAGGCAGGAGGATCTCAAGTTCAAGGCCAGCATGGGCTACAATGTGAGACCCTGTTTCAAAGAAAAAGAATTTTTAATATTTGAACTTATTATGTAGACCTGATTGCCACTTATCCTTCAAATATTTTACATTGCTTTTATGCTTATTAGCATAAGTAGTAAAGCATCTAAGGCCCTGTATAAGAAGGATGCAGTCTTCTAGAGTCTCATTTCTTGCCTTCCCCACCACATCCTTCACATTAGACTTAGGTCCTGAGCTCTTTGATGTATTGCTCTGTATCCTGATTCTTTTCTGTATCTTCTGATCTGCTATCATTCCAGTCATCTTTCATGTTCTGCTCACATGGCACCAGCTTTGTGAAATCATTTCTAGTTCCCTCGCACTGTGTAGGAGCTTCTGATTGTTCAGCACATGCCTTGTTACTGCATTCTCATACTGTATCTGTTCTTTCTCAGCGAATCTCCTCTCCTGCATTATAACTGTCAGGGCACACATTGTCTTAACCTGTCTATTCACCTGCTACTTTACGACTGTTACTGAAAGTGGAAGTTTAGAAGGAACTGAAGATATTTCAGTGTGAAAATTGGAGAACTTTGTGTTTTAGATATGGTTGAATATGGTGTTTTTGAATCCTTACCACCACTGTAAAACTGACTTACAAACCGGGCGTTGGTGGCGCACGCCTTTAATCCCAGCACTCGGGAGGCAGAGCCGGGCGGATCTCTGTGAGTTCGAGGCCAGCCTGGGCTACAGAGTGAGTTCCAGGAAAGGCGCAAAGCTACACAGAGAAACCCTGTCTTGAAAAACCAAAAAAAAAAAAAAAAAAAAACCTGACTTACTTTTTTATTTATAGTATCTAATACAATGAAAATGCTATATAAATACAGTATTGAGGAAATACGCATGAAACATGTTTGTACATGTTCAATTCAGATGCATGCATTTCCACCTCCCCTCACTTTCCCATATCCCCTGCCTTCCCTTTTTCCCCCCCATACCCTTCTGGTCCCCGAGTCCCCCCTGTACCCTTCTGCTCCCTGTGTCCTCCCCGTACCCTTCTGCTCCCCGTGTCCCCCGTACCCTTCTGCTCCCCGACTCCCCCCTGTACCCTTCTGCTCCCTGTGTCTTCCCCGTACCCTTCTGCTCCCCGTGTCCCCCGTACCCTTCTGCTCCCCGTGTCCCCCGTGCCCTTCTGCTCCCCGTGTCCCCCCTGTACCCTTCTGCTCCCCGATTCCCCCCTGTACCCTTCTCCCTGTGTC
>CABHPR010136488.1:20491-35991 GCA_902168415.1 Peromyscus melanophrys
CCCTTCTGCTCCCTGTGTCCCCCGTACCCTTCTGCTCCCCGACTCCCCCTGTACCCTTCTGCTCCCCAACTCCCCCTGTACCCTTCTGCTCCCCGACTCCTCCTGTACCCTTCTGCTCCCCGTGTCCCCCCGTACCCTTCTGCTCCCCGACTCCCCCCTGCCCCTTTTCTGTTTCCCATGTTTGGTTCCCATTCCCACCTTTCTCCATTGAAGCCTCATATTTCCTATCCGATGGCCCCTTTCTAGTTCCCAGCCTCTAACCACACTGTCCTTTAGAAGCTAGAATCCTAGTAGGAGACAACATGGAGATTTGTTTCTCCAAGCTTCACTTGATGGTTACTTACTTAGCATAGTTAAGAAAATAAGTTTTGTTAAGTTTTTGATCCAGTAGCCACTAGTAGATTTACTATGGAGAATCCCTTGATTGTTGAGGAACTAAGTAGCATACTGGCAGGAATGATGTAATGCCTTCTACATGTTATGTATGTTTTTACAGGAATGATGTAATGCCTTCTACATGTTATTACTATTATTTTTTTTACAGGGATGATGTAATGCTTCTATATGTTATGTATGTTTTTAGAGGGCTTTTGTTTTTATATAAGGTTCCAAAGATTGTTTAGAGGCACATTCTTTTGACATCTTTCAGAGCCTTTTCCTTTCCTCTAAAGCTGAGATTAGTGTTTTGACAGGTATATCCTGTGGAATATTCCGAAGGTGGATGGGGTGGTGGTTTATGCTGGCTGCTGTGGTCTCTTGTAAGCAAGGACTGGATTCTTTTCACATTTAGGTGTCACTTCCTCCTTGCTGTGACTAAAAACCTGGCAAGAAGCACCTTAGGGAGGAAGGGTTTAATTCGGTTCAGTGCTTGGAGAGATGTCGTCCATTGTGGGGAGGCATGGCTGCAGGAGCCTGAGGTGGTTGGTCATGTTGTGTCTGCAGTCAGGAAGCAGAGTAGATAGAGATGTGCTGGGCTGTGAGGCCTACCCCTAGTCCTTTGTCACGTGAAGCTCTGCCTCCTGACGGATTCCACAACCTTCATAAGCAGCAGCACTAGCTGGGAGCCACATGTCCTACCTTAGACACTTGTGGGGGGCATTCCATGCTCAAACCACAGCCTTGTTCCCTTTCCCTGGCCTGTTCCAGTGTTCCTGGCCTCATGCATAAGAATGTAGAGCTGTAAAATTGCTGCCACATTTAGTTATGGAAATGAGCCAACGGGGGAGAAAACTTGTGTTCACAATTCTTTGGAATAAATAGTTCTGATTGGGTTTTCCCCAGAAGAAAAATTAGACATGCTAATATACTTGCACTTGCTTATATAAGCACTGGTAAATTTAGAATAGTAACAGAATTAATTCTGTTATTTCAAATTAATTGTTAATATATTTATAGACTTTAGGAGAAAAACATAAATAAATCTACTAAAATGAGTTAATTGACCCATAGGAAGTGCTATAAAATAGTGATATTCTGGACTGGTGAGATGGGTTAGCCATTACAGGCTAAGGCTTACAACCAAAGGACAAAATAATGGCAACATTTCTATACTTAAACTAATAACTTGGATTTATAGTTCTCACTATTTTATTGTAGCTAGAGTTTTCCTGCCTGGCCCACAGTCAGGACAAAATCTCTGTCACCCGCCAGTCCCACGGCCGCTCAGACCCAACCAAGTAAACACAGAGACTTATATTGTTTACAAACTGTATGGCCGTGGCAGGCTTCTTGCTAACTGTCCTTATATCTTAAATTAATCCCTTTCTGTAAATCTATACCTTGCCACGTGGCTCGTGGCTTACCGGCATCTTCACATGCTGCTTGTCATGGCGGCGGCTGGCAGTGTCTCTTCCTACCTTCCTGTTCTCTCAATTCTCCTCTCTGTTAGTCCCACCTATACTTCCTGCCTGGCCACTGGCCAATCAGTGTTTTATTTATTGACCAATCAGAGCATTTGACATACAGACCATCCCACAGCATTTTATGGTCAATATTTCAATATGAGAATTCTTAATTTGATAAAGTATACTTCAACAGGCATAAAAATTAAATTTTTTGACAGTCAGTAAACATCAAGCATTATGCTATATATTTAACCCATTTTGTTGCACTGAGTTTTTCATAGGTAGGTGTTATAATTCTCATTTTACTACAATAAAATTGAAACTTGGGTTATGTCATGGTTTATTTATCTGTTTGCTTCTATCTGAGTTACTTTAAATTAGGGACTGCTGTAGTAGGAGTCTTAAAAGTTCTTATTAATAAAATCAAACCCGAGCCAGTTATTGGGGTGAACACTGGAAGGTCAGAGAGACAGAATAAGCCACAGCTATCTCACCTCGCCGGATCCTCAGCTGGTCTTGTTTCCTCAGACTGGAAGCCTCTATGTCCTCATCCAGAATGGGTCTCAGCTGAACTGCTGCTAGAAGCCTGAATGCTTAACCAGGCCAAATGCTTCTCCAGGCCAAAGGCCTCTAGTTTCTGGTCCTCACGCCTTATATACCTTTCTGCTTTCTACCACCACTCCCTGGGATTAAAGGCTTGCTTTCTGGGATTAAAGGCGTGGGTCACCATGCTTGGGTGTATCCTTGAACACATGAATTTCTGCCTCTGGAATGCTAGGATTAAAGGCGTATGCTACCACTGCCTAACCTCTATGTTTAATATTGTGGCTGTCCTGTTCTCTGACCCCACATAAGTTTATTAGCATACACAATATTTTGGGGAACACAATACCCCCACAGACTGCATTTCCATACTAAAACACACTGTGTGTGACACATATTTAACGGTGAATTATCCTGTGGGTCAAGGGCGTCAATGCAACTTAGTTGGTATACTGCTTGCACTGCGTTTACAGAGTCCTGGGTTTGGTCCCTCGCACTGTATAAACTTGGTGTAGGGGTGCACATCTGTAATCCAGCACTGGGAGGTGAGGCAGAAGGATTCAGGGTCATCTTTGGCTACATAGCAAGTTTGAGGTCTGCCTGGGCTACCTATAAGTGGAAAATTGGAATTCAGAACTTTCCTGAATTAAAAACCAATGCTATCCTTACTATCCTAGATTGTTACATGATTTATGTGACATTTATTTCTCAATTCTCTCATAGTACTTTATATATCTCATATACTATGACAATTAGTGGCTTACTATTATGGAAATTGAGCATAGTTATCTGACATGCTTGAGACCAGAAATGTTTCAAATTTCAATGTTTTTCAGATTTTGGAATATTTGCATAGATTTTTCCAGTTAAGCATCCTTATCCAAAACCCAGAAATACTTAAAAATTCAGAAGTTTTAGAGCATGATGCCTAAAAGGTTTGAGATTTGGGTGCATTAAGAGTTTGGATTTTCTGGTTGAAGATGCTCAACTTGTCTACAAAATATTCTCTTAAGCAATTTCCTAAGGATCTCAGGAAAAAAAAATCTCTCTACTTATTTGCTTACTTAATTGTTTTTGCTTTTCTTCCAATATGTGTTTAACATCTGCTCTGTGTGAGGTCTCAAATTGAGTGCTAGAAATACAGTGGTAAACAGGAAAGATGTGTGCTCTTGGTATTCTGAAATTTGTGTTCCTTCAGCTTCTTTAAACCTACTACAGCATTAATAGTAGTACTAACATTACTGTTGTTGAAAACAGTGGATCTGAATATGAATATTGGTTTCTCTGGTTACTAATAATAATTACTTACCATATTTGTTCTTTAATTACTCTCTATTTATAGTGAAATCATTGAGAAGGTAATCACAAATGGAGCCATGTGAAATTGCTATTTTTGTAGGTCTAAAAACAATTGCATATTAGAAACTTCAAATATTCAACTTAATTTTGCATGTGTATATTTGTGTATGCAGCTGTACATTCTCATGTATATCCATGTGTGTGGTGGCAACCTTTCATGTTGTTACTCAGGTGGCATCTACTTTTTTTTTTTCCTTTGAGGAAAGGTCTCTCTGGCCTGGAACTCATCAAGTAGGATAGGACTGCCAGTCAGTGATCCCAAAGGACCTGTCTTTAGCTCTGGGAATCAATTTAAACTTGGCTAAGTGTGCTGACCTATATGTGACTTCTAGCAATTGGGAGGCTGGGAGGCAGGGTGATTGTAAGCTTGAGGCTAGCATAAGCAATGTAATAAGACCCTGTCTGTAAAACACTGTTTTTATTTCTTTGAGAATATAATACTTTTGATGTATTTTATTCTATTTATTCCTCTTCCACATCTCCTCTCAGATACAACCCTTATTCCATACCCACTTAACTTTATGCCCTCATTTTTTTTTTAAGCTTTGGAGTCCAGTTACTGCTGTCTTGGTTGTGTGATCATCCAGTGGGGCCTTTTAGATCTACCAGGGCTCATAGTACATAAAGAAAACTAACACTTTCCCAGGAGCTATCAGATACCAAAAGCTTCTTAGATAGGGGTGGGACTTCATGCCCACCTCTCTTCTCCACTCTGGGCTTTTGTCTGGTTTGAGCTTGCAAAAGCACACAAGACTCTGTGTGTGTGTGTGTGTGTGTGTGTGTGTGTGTGTGTGTGTGTGTTTGTGTGTGTTGTAATTGAAGCTCTTAAAAACAGCATCTGGCACATGAACTACTAATACCTTTTTATAAGTGAATATATATAATCTTAGGTGGCACTTTAAAAAATTTTAGTTTCTGTCCCCTGTGTCTGGCAGCCAGTAATCTACTTTCTCTTTGCTGAACATTTTATAGCATGTGATCTTTGATCTCTAGGATCTTTAATTTAGCATAATGCTTTCAAGATACTTGAATGTGTAGTATTTATCAGTACTCCATTGTTTTTATTTATTTACCTTTCCCTCTCTCTCCTTTTTTTTAATGATTTATTTATTTTCATTTTGTGTGCTTTGGTATTTTGCCTGCATGTATGTCTGTGTGAGGGTGTGTGATCCCCTGCAATTGGAGTTATAGTTGTGAGCTGTCATGTGTGTGCTGAGAATTGAACCTGGGTCCTCTGAGAGAGCAGCTAGTGTTTAACTGCTGAACCATTTCTCCAACCCTTTCTGTAGTTTTTTAAAGACAGGGTTTCTCTGTGTAGTTTTGCACCTTTCCTGGAACTCACTTTGTGTAGACCAGGCTGGCCTCAAACTCACAGATCTGCCTGCCTCTGCTTCCCGAGTGCTGGGATTAAAGGTGTGCGCCACCACCGCCTGGCCAGATTTTTTTTAAATGCCATGATGTAGTAGGCCCCCAGCCTTTGAAAGTGATTCTGTGTTTGCGTGGAGGGTGTATCTCTAGTTTTTGAACAGGCAGTGATAACCCTGCCTTTGCTTTCATGTCCTTCTTGTGCAGAGCCTTCAAGCCACCCGGTGATAACTACTTAGGATCTTGTTAGTTGTTTTCCTGGGCACACATCTGGCCTTTGTGAGTTTCAGGAATATGGGGAAACTTCTCAGACCCTTTTGCACTCTTATTTCCTAACCTAGCTTAAAGGTTATTTTGAAAGTCTTTGCTACAACTCTCCAAATACCTGATTTCTTTTACCACTCCATCGCATGTCTCACTAGGCTTTTATGATACTGGACCACAGCCGTTCTTGTAACATGACAAAACCCCGTGTTGTCTCAAGATTTTACAGAGATTGTTTTTTTTGCTGCAATACACGTTTTCTACACATTGTTTAGCTGACTGCTGATCATTCTGGTGTGTGCCTAAATGTTAACTTGAGTGGCCTCCCTCCTTGCTCTCCCATTCTGAATCATAGGCTCTCATTTGCTGTTTTCCACGCCCAGATTTTATCAGAATAGTTGTGTATTTGGAACCACTTATTTTTAAATATCTGTTTGTATCTATCTAGTGTATCATCTCTGCGACTATTTGATAGTAGTCATAACATCAGACACAAAGGTCCAGAAGTGAGAGAAAATGAGATTAGAAGAGCAGTGTGCAAAAATTTTAGTCTTAGTATCTCCTTATACTCTTGTTATTGAGGACCTCAAATAATTTTTTAGTGAATGACATACCAGTAGTTAACATGTAACAATTAAAATTAGAATGGAATTTACTTAAAAAAATCTGTTCATTTAAATGTCTTAAACAAACCAATCAACCTAAGGATATGACCTAGAGAGATGCACTTCCTAGGCAAACACTCTGCCACTGAGTTCTATCTCTGTTCCCCTCCCCTATCTCCTTTTACATTTTACTTGAGGTAAGATCTCACTAAATTACCCAAGGTGGCTTATAATTTCTTTTGTAGCTGAAGCAAGCCTTGAACTTGAGATTCTCCTGAATCAGCCTTCTTAATAGCTAGGATAATAAGTGTACACCACGAAGCCTAATAATAGTAATGTCTCTATTATGAAGACTTGAGAAAACATTGTAAAAAGCATCATCTTATACTTTTATAAATGTCCTCAGTGTCTAGTTTAATAAAATTCTCAATCTACTTCATTTAATCTTGCAATTCTATTTCTTTATTTATTTTGCTTTTTGAGACAGGATTTGTAACAGCCCTGGCTGTCCTGGAACTTACTCTGTAGACCAGGCTGGTCTCAAACTCACAGAGATCCACCTGCCTCTGCCTCCCAAGTGCTGGGATTAAAGGTGTGCGCCACCACCACCCAGCTAATCTTGCAATATTTTATGTTAGTTGAAGTTCCTGAGGAAAATATGAACTCAGGTAAGTGGTTGAAAAATAAAGGAGTATTTAGTAGCCACTCAGATAATAGTGATATTCTTTGATAACTAAAACAAAGGTTAACATACTAGCTTACAGTTTACTATATCAAATGAGAAAAAAAATCAATTAACATTCGTATTTTACCACACTATTGTGATATAATGTTTTAAATTTTAAGTGACTCTCTTATGCATGTATAATTTTGTCAGATCATTGGGAAATCTTGCATTATTGAAATATACAGATTTCCCACATTTCATTTACACTATCAAAAATCATATTCTTCTTATTATTATTATCAATACTAACTTCACCATCAAACCCCAGGAGGCAGGTACAAATTACTATATACCATCTGGAATTTTGTTTGGGAGCTTAGATTCTATCATTGGCCACAAATATTGCTAGTTGTTTTCCTTGAAAACTTTGTTTTCAAGGAAATATCCCAAGTCTGAATATCTGTATTTATTTAAGGATAGAGATTAATTAACTGGCACCAGGGTCACATAGCCAATAGCAACAGAGCTGGAATTAGAGACCAGTAGTTTGGAGTCTTTATGTTATATTGCACCATGTATAAATTATGTGGGACTTACTAAAGCATGTTCTTACAATAGTGTGTATGGTGTCTTTCCTAGAGAACATGAATGGTTTAAACAGGATTTGCCCAGTTACCTATTTCCTGAAGACCCTTCCTATGATGCTAACGTCATTGATGATGAGGCTGTGAAAGAAGTATGTGAAAAATTTGAGTGTACAGAATCAGAAGTAATGAACAGTTTATATAGTGGTGATCCTCAAGACCAGCTTGCAGTGGCTTATCATCTTATCATTGACAATCGGAGAATAATGAACCAAGCCAGTGAGTTCTACCTCGCCTCTAGTCCTCCAACTGGTTCTTTTATGGATGATAGTGCCATGCATATTCCCCCAGGCCTGAAACCACATCCTGAAAGGATGCCACCTCTTATAGCAGACAGCCCCAAAGCACGGTGCCCATTGGATGCACTGAACACAACTAAGCCCAAATCTTTAGCTGTGAAAAAAGCCAAGTGGCATCTTGGAATCCGAAGCCAGAGCAAACCATATGACATTATGGCTGAAGTGTACCGAGCTATGAAGCAGCTGGATTTTGAATGGAAGGTAGGAAGTTACAATGTACTTAGGCTGTTTGTAGAGAGAATTTTTCTTATATAAGTTTTCTAAGCAATTGAATATTGAGGTCCACATAAAGTTGTTTTTGATTTAGAAATAATTGTAGTGGGCTTCATATTTTTGGTTGACATGGTTCATTCTTTTAAACTATATAACATACACTGTCAAAACATAATAAATAAAGGATAAAAACTGTTGATGCTGGGAATGTATTTTGAGTTACAGAATAGCGTTCTTGGCCAAGTAATTGAAGTTATCTGAGAAAACAGCCCACCTGCTTCATCATGGTTCATAGCCACAACATTTCTGAAATCTGAAATCTTGGAAGTCAATTTCTTTTCACCTTTTTCAGGAAGCTTGTTTTCTTTTCATGCCTTTTTGGCACAATGACTGTGGCAGCTAGTGTTCAATTTATATTATGCTGTCAAGCATGTTCATTCTGTCAACAAATACTTTTGTCCAAGCTGAGAAATTCTCTTATTTGGGGTTTTTCATCCTTGGTATGTTAGTTACTTTCCTCAGTGCTATGACAAAATCCCCAAGAAAAGGAACTTGGGGAAGGAAAGAAGGAAGTGTGAGGATAGAGTCCATCACAGCAGGAAGTCATGGAGGCGGGAGGGTGAGACAGATGGTCGGTCGGTCACAATGTGTTCACAGTCAGGAAGCAGAAAGCAGTGAATGCTGGTGCACAGCTCACTTTCTCCTTTTCCTCAGTCCAGAACTCCAGCATATGAAGTGCTGCTGCGTACATTTAGTGCAGCCTTTCCCCTTCAGTTTTCTCCATCCAGACAGTCTCTCATGGACATGCCCAGAGGTTGTAGACCTTGTCATGTTGACAGTAGTAACCATCACAAGTCTACCTCTGTCAGCTTGACACCTGATCATATCATTTCAAAGCTGTAGCCTTTCGTCTCTTCTCCCCACAGAATCACGGCCATCTCACAGTAGAAAATGCATTTAGCACAACTTCAAAGGTCCCCATAGTCTTTAACAATGCCAGTCCTGTTCAGTGTTAACTGTCACACTTGACTATGGCATATTTTGTTACTATTAGCATGCATTTTACATTTTCAATTTAACGTTTTGTTGCAGTTCAACTCTTTGAGTATATACGGGGACATTTTTAAAATTAAAGATATCCCTTTAACTGTTCTTTTCGTGGGGGTGATGATGAATGTTTAATTTATTTATTTATTTATTTGGTTTTTAGGAGACAGGACAGGGTCTCACTATGTAGCTGTGGTTGTCCTGGAACTCACTATGTAGACCAGGCTGGCCTGGAACTCACTCTGTAGCTGTGGCTGTCCTGGAACTCACTATGTAGACCAGGCTGGCCTGGAACTCATAGAAATCCACCTGCCAACTGCTTCCAAGTGCTGGAATTAAAGTCACATGCCAGTATAACTGGCCTATTTTAACTTTTTTAAATTAAGATAGTTCTTTAGCAATTTCATACATGTATAAAATGAATTCTTCTTGTTCTCCTAATTCTCTCTTCTCATATTCCTGTCCCCAGCTCTCTCTTACTTGTCCCTTTCCAGATTCATGACTTACGGTTTTGTTATGTGAGCCATTAAAGGGAAAAACATTTCAAATTTATCATACAAATATTCAGCACATTTTAATCAATTTTAATTTGCTTTCATTTCATGATTTTTACATGATTAAATAAAATAACATTTCTTAAACTAAAGCCAATCTCCTTTTTCTGAAGCAAGTTTTTGTAGTTAAATGGGATTTTGCTGGGCATAGTGGCTCATGCCTATAACACTAGCACTCCAGGGACCTGAGGCAGGAGAATTTCTATGGGCTCAAAACCCAGTGTGGGACCCTGTCTCACTTTATAAGCATATAAACAAAAGAGATGCCAACATTTTAAACTATCCAATGGAAAGAATCTAGAAACTAATGTGACAGGTTCTGAAAACCCAGAGTTTTCTTTATCTGAGCTACAGTTTGACATGGTCCTCAGGATATCTGCTGTTGGAGTTTTATGACTCTACCTGATGTGAGTCACTGACATTTAGCTCTGTTATTCCTTCTGCTCCCTATTTATCAAAACCACTGATGCAAAGGCTACTAAGATTATTATTAATACTCTAGAGTAGATTTGTATCTGGGTTAAAGGCTAGACTCTATAGGACCTGAGTTTTTACAAATGGTATTGTTAGTGGGATTAAATATACCAAATTACTTGTGACATAGAAGAATCAACGATAAATCCTTCTTTCTCACCCATATTTGCTTTTGATTTTCTTTGCTAGGATGGGAGACATTGCAGTTTCAAGTTTTTGTTTCTGGTTTTAGGTAGTGAATGCCTACCATCTTCGAGTAAGAAGAAAAAACCCAGTGACTGGCACTTACGTGAAAATGAGCTTGCAGCTGTACCTGGTTGACAATCGGAGCTATCTTTTAGACTTTAAAAGCATTGATGGTAAGGAGACTAGCAGGGATAAGTTCTGAGAAATAAAACTTGGCACCATGTGACTTACTGTTAGAATCATTTCAAAGACACGGTGGGTGGGTTCTCTACTTTTTAAAGCAGTCTTGACAAAAATGTAAGTGAATTAAATATGTAGTTTTAGCAGAAAATGAATTGCTGAGGATGTAAGGTATTTTCAGGTGTAATCATGTTCACTTTCATTTCAGTGTAAATGCTGCCTCCTGTGTTGAGAGGGACTCAGGGGAGCAGTAGCTGTGGAATGTTAGGAGTGATTAGTGACGTGTAATGACTGAGGGAGGAGGAGATAGCGCCTCTTCCGCTCCTGACACATGCACATCCCAGTGCTTACCAGGCTCTCTGTGCTCAGGTCTGCCTACCTCCCGTTCTCAGTGCAGCACCTTCCTGGGAAGACTTGGGCAAGTGCACTTGCTATAGTTACTGTTCTTTGGTCTTTCAGATGAAGTGGTGGAGCAGAGGTCTGGTTCTTCAACACCTCAGCGTTCCTGTTCTGCTGCTGGCCTGCACAGACCAAGGTCAAGTTTTGATTCCACCACAGCTGAGAACCACTCACTTTCTGGTTCTCTCACGGGCTCTTTGACTGGAAGCACTTTGTCTTCGGCTCCCCCGCGCCTGGGCAGTCACACCATGGATTTTTTTGAAATGTGTGCCAGTCTGATCACTACCTTAGCTCGTTGATCCTCTACCACTGGTTTCTGTCTTTCTGTTACTGCACTGTGAAAATCACATACACTCTTGAAGTTAGTATCTCACTTTTGGGTATTACATACTCTGCAATATCAATTGATGTGAATATTCCCAGGTGACATGCAGTGTATTGAAATTACTGAAAACACAAAAGTCTGGCGTTTTGTTTACTTTTAGAATTCTATTATTCTACTGTGCCTATGATGAATTCAAATAGGTAGTACCTTTAATGGATGAATGTTGATAAAGTTTGCTAGTTTATCCTTGTGAGTTCACTACACATGATGAGCACACCTCACTGATAAACCAGCTAATTTAGGAGGTGATTCCTCCTTCTTTCATGTTTAGTGCACGTAAATCCAGTTTGCTTCCTAAATCTCAAAAGGTGTTTGACTATCCAGGAACCCAGTTTTCTTGCACAAGGAGATTAAGAATAGAATAAGTGTTAGTCAAATATTTAAATGTGCAAATCTGAAAATCCTGTCCCCCTAAATATTAGAAACCAAATTCTTTTTAATGGTTTCTGCAAATACTGCTTAGTATTAGCCAGAAAGACTGTGTTTCTGTTAACAGGTGCCCAGTCTCCAGGCTTCTTAACATTTGTGCAAGGCCCCTAGTTAAATACCACCACCACCACCAAGACAAACCATGCAAAGTAGTGCACAGTTAAATGAAACAAGGCAAAATACCAACAGCCCCGTCCGTAAAGGAAATTCTGCTCTGATGACTTGTTTTGTGTTTATGGGCCTGGGGTGTGTTGGGAGGGCCAGGAGGTTATGGCCCTGACATCTTTGCTGATTCACCTGAGGTTTAAGTTGTTAGTGATGCCACCTCCTTCCTCAATAGCCATTGTCTTTGTTCATTGTTTTTCAGTCTTGTGTGGTTCCTGGTCTTTAATCTTTCAGTTCGAAGCCCTGTGTTGTCCATGGGGCCTTTGTGTACTTCCAAAGCTTGATTGCTGTGACCTTCACTGTTGAAACTGATTGGACAGGGAAGCCTTAAACATTTCAAAGTATATTCTCCTGGAATAAGTATATGTGTTGTTTACATATATACATGTATGTATTGACACATCAGTGCTTTTAATCAAAAAGAACCAAACTTTTTTGTGCAAGTTTTTTTTAAATTTAAGATAAAAACACTATATAGCAGGATAAAATTAATTGATTATATTTTGTTTTAGTAAAAGTATTTTTAAATTATGTATAATTTATCTAATGTATTTATTCATTTATTGTATTTATGTTGTGATTAAAAAAAAATCATTGACCTGATTTACCCTAGAAAATATTAAGCTCTTGAAAATGAAAGCAACATTGCCGTGACAGGTTTCTCTTCACCAAAAATGGTATATTTCTATCTACCAAGAAGAGCAAATGAGACTCTTAGACTAAGTTTCTCATGTGTTTATGGAAGACAAGTTTGTCTGTCTGTAACTAGCTTTTTAAATCATGAGTTTGCATCATATCCCATCAGATAATATTGTAGTTCTTTTAGAAAATGATGGTCAATACTTATCACTCCAATTCTCAGTATCAAAATCTAAAGGACTTTTGTTCTCCAATTTGAGAAAGAGGGTGTGTGTACAATTAAGGTAGCTTAAGTTTTTAATCTTTGAAAGATTGCCATCTTGTGGCAGTAGACAGTAATTTTTAGTAGTTATTTTAATAGCAATACTTAGCCCTGTTTTCTCTAACGTGTTTTATGGATGTTTCATAATTTTGGCTTCTCCAAATGTGTACATATCCCTTTGTGTGTAGGGGAGCGTACCACCTCAAAATATTTGCCTAATTATGAATGGAAAACTTTGAAATAAGGAACTGATTGGATTCCTTATCTCTATTAACAACATCCACAACAGTTTTAAAGGCAGGAAGGATGCCAGAATGCTTTATTAGTCTAGTGAGTTTGATGTTAAAAGCTTGCTCATAGCAAAATTACTTTGTTTGAATGATTATGATGCTATGAGCTAAAAACTTACATACTATTATTTTCTTGGTTCCAGTGTTTATGGATATCCAGGTTGACAGTTACCTGTTGAATTTCAGGAGAACTGAAGGTCATCACTTTGTTTCTTTTCTTCTCACATTTTAAAACATAATTCTTTTATGAGTCTAGGTGATGGAGTAATTGGTTTGCAGAGAGAATTCAGTGAATCCTCTAGCAGAACAGAAGGCAGACCTTTGTCCTAGCACAGGTTTCTGTTACTCTTGGGAACAGAGAAGGAAAGAATTCTTTGCAAATTTAAAATTTCTACATTTCAGTCAACACTGGATGTAGTAGGTACTGAGTTAAGATCAGGCCTTCTTGGATCCTAGGGAGAATTACTGTTAGGTTATAGATGTAGGTCTTATTTATATCCTGGAAATGGATTCCATCTGGTTCTAAAATAGTATTTCCTAAAACAAAGAAATCCATGGAATAATTTTGGAAAACCTTATGTTCTGCTTTGCACCTTACAGAGGACAGTGGGTATTAGCACTAAAGACTTGGATGAGTTCTTTCAGAAAAAGCAAGCCACATAACCGTGTGTAACCCTACTTTGCCCAAACTAGTTTCCTGTTTTCAAACATCTGCTGAGTATGGTTGCTTCCCTGTAATCCTAGTGGGGATCATGAGGCCAAACTAGACTAGATAGATAGCAAGGCCTGTTTCACAAAGAAAACAATAAAGAAACCTTAACATCCAATAATAAAATATGGAAAACAGTTGGCCGTGAGTGCCACAGCCAGTGTGGTTGTGACACTTAAGATACACTTCTTCCCTTTCAGGTGCTTTGGACAGCCTGAATCAAATTCAGAACCACTCCATGTACCGGCAGACATGTCCATCCTGAGTTTGCAGCTTGTATCACGTGCTGGGTTCTTGATCAGACTGATGGTTTTGCGGTAGAATTTCTATTCTTTTTTCTCTTAATAGATGACTGAAAAGTCTTAAACAAGATTACTTGTGGAAAACAAAAGAATAAGAGACCAGTGACATTCTACTATGGCTCTCTGAAGAGCCAATCAGTTTTAATTCATTCTTCAGTGGCCACTGAACATTTCCTAAGTACTTTTTGTTAGGAAACCAAAATTGAAGCTGTCTCAAATTAAATCTGCAGGGAGAGAGAAAAGCAAACCATCCACAAGTTAGGGTTTTGTTTTGATGAAGAAACCATTTTAGAGCCCCTTGTCACATCTGGTCATCTGCAGAGAGAACTCAGGGGCCTAAGCTAAGCAGAAATATATGTCCTTGTGTGCCAGGGAATTGGCTTATGTAGCGCAGTAATTCTCTACTTTATGCAAATAGGTCTTCAAAGATACTTATATAATTCTGGGTATACTTTTTCCTTAGCTAGTTTGTACTCAGGGAATACAAATTTAATACTTGAGGTAAAATGAAATATAATTGGAAAATGATCATAAACAACCAAATC
The DNA here is from genome assembly GCA_902168415.1 of Peromyscus melanophrys. Classification (NCBI taxonomy): domain Eukaryota; kingdom Metazoa; phylum Chordata; class Mammalia; order Rodentia; family Cricetidae; genus Peromyscus; species Peromyscus melanophrys. The sequence continues at coordinate 34,861 of CABHPR010136488.1, forward strand.
AGATTTTTATACTCCTTTATCTGTAGTATCTACTAATATGTAAGCATGCTTAATGTGGGCCCCACATTGATGTTTATAAGATTTAACAGCCTGGAACACACCTACCACAGACACTTCAGCTCTGTCTGCTCACTGGTTAATAAGTTAAACTCCCAGTATGAAGTCTCATATCTACATCCGAGATCTGCTCATAGACCTGTCTGGTTTGTGTTTGGTTTAAAGATCTGAAACTCTTCAGTCTGGCATCTCTCTCCCTGTTAGCTTTCCTTCATTTACCCTGTGGCTTTTAGAGCAGGTGTTAGCACTTAAGCTGTCCTCAGCAGTTCTGTTGAAAAGTTGGGGTGAAAGCTATGTGCATCTCTTAGTAAGTTTCATCTTGGACTTGGCCTCAATTTTGAGACTCTGAAATGCAAGAGATATAGAAAAGAGCTAATGTCCCTTTGAGCTCAAAAGTTCTGCCTTGTTTACTACTTCAGAGAATTTGTGTTAGTGTCCACTTTTTATGTATTTGTATTTTTATATTAGTATGAATGTTCTATCTTAGTTTGAGTCATTTCAAAGGTGTATACGCCTGTATTATTCTAAACACAGCTACTTGGACTACTGGAATGCATATGGCAAAAATCATCAGCAAATCAAAAGCATCCTGTGAACTCAGCATTAATCAGAAAATGGCGACTATGTAGTGGTGGCAGTGCTAGCACATTTCCAGTTCTGTTAATGCACCCTTAAAGTAACAGTCCCGTGAGCAGCAACAGCAGTCTCTCCATAAGTCATGAGTGCCATGCATGGATTGCTTCCGTGGTGGCCAGTCATCCTTGATAATACTTCACCTTTCTTCTGGGCTCAACAGTTTGAGTTTGTGAAACATCTGCTAGGCAAGTAATAAAAATAAACACTGGTGTATTGCTTCTAAGTCCTGGAGTGACATACAGTAGTTGTAGCTGAATATATCTAGTTTAATTATAAAAACTAGTTGATTGCACTAACTAGATGTAATTATGTGAAATATTTATGATTATATTGATTTTTATAAGTGTAAGTTATTGAGGGTGCTTAAAATCTAGAAAAATCTCTAGAACATATTTTTTTCTTCAATTTTATTTATGTGATTTTTGGGGTGTGGGACTT
>CABHPR010136489.1:0-39769 GCA_902168415.1 Peromyscus melanophrys
GAGTCTGATGTATTCTTCTGACCTTCTCCAACATCAAGTAAGTATATGTTGCATAGACTTACATGCAGGCAAGAGACAATACACACACACACACACACACACACACACACACACACACACACACATACACACACACATTTTTTTTTAAATGTTCTGTCTTTACTCTGGGGAGAGCTCAGCCATGGCCCTCTAGTTCTCTCCCAAAAGTTGGACCTGAATCCAGGGTTTTTTTTTTTCTGGCTGGCAGATATATGGGCACCTCTTCAGCCCAATGTGAGTATGCTTGGGTACACTGACTAGGATGTCCTGCTAATATTCACCATAGGCACGCTCAGCTTGGAAACCACCAAGAATCCTAGGGGACTCTGTGTGACTTGGGACCTCACTTCTAGTTCACCAGGTTCACTAGTTGGGCTCTCACAGTACCAGCTGGGGTTCTCAACTCCTACCAGAAGGTTCCTTGCTGTTCCAGGTTCCAAACTGTGCCTTGGGAGGCATGCTGAGTGAGGAACCAGCTTCTTGTTCTCGGGGCCACAGACCTAGGTCTGCACTTGTCTACACAGTGGCTTTCTACAGCCAGGTTCACTCCAGTGCCCAATTCTGCAACCTGATGAAAACAGTATCTTCCTAAACTTTAAACTATCACATGGATGCAGAACTCATGGACAATAACACGGGAACCACAGTAAGACAGAGAGAACTGATGAGCCACTGCCAGAGAGCTGCCACCATTGCTCAAGCAAGGAAGGAGCAAACCACAACCTGTATGGGTTGACAGCACTCAAGAGCACATCTAAGGTTAGTCACAAGTCATGTTTGACCCATTCAACAGCTGCACATACGTACGCGCGCGCACGTCCCTCAGTCAAATATAACTTCACCAAACACATTCTACCCAAGCCTAGAGGCTCCCTCAGGTTTCCAGGACAGAACCCAAACTTCTCATTCTACATGTGATCCATGCTACAGAGAACAATGAGTGTGACCCACACAGTTGCCACTTTGCAACAACTAGAGCTAAGTATCTGATAACCACCAAAATAAGTAAGGGAGGAAGAGTACTTTCTGGAAGATGGTCAGGGAGGGCTCCAGGTGACCAGCTTTGCAGCTTCCAAAACAAAGTCCCTGGACAAAACCTGTACTGAGAGGGAGCCCTGCCAGCGCTCTGCCCACTGCTGCTCTGGGTCCTGAGCTGACCCCCAAACAGGACGCAGCTTTCAGGAGCTACTGCTATTGCCAAGAAAGCTATGAAAAGAGTTTAAAAGACTATTTTAGGATTGAGAACATAGCTCAATACAAAAACTCAGCCAAGACTGCCCAGGACCCTGGGACACAAGCCCTAGCACTGGAGTGGAAAGAGGAGGACAGGCCCGGGGTAGAGCTCCAAGAATTTGTCTTGGTGATCTTGAGGACAAGCCTGAGTCTACAACCTCAAACTAAGACTAAAGAGTACGATGTGGGCCCTCCAGCCACTCTACTGTTAAGCTGCAAGACACTCAGGAAATGAGAAACCAGGCAGCACAAGGAAGGTCCTGCACGAATTCTTCTTGTTGGAGCTCCAGGGTAAGAGAAGCAGGCTTCATGCACTTGCCACTGCCTAGGGAGCTCCCAAAATGCCAGCCTCACACTGGGTAGGGCTAGAACTGACGAGCTCCTGAGTTGTACTCTGCATGAGAACAAAGGCTTTAGGGCAATCTTCCCCTGAGCATACCTGAGGCACTGTATGAGGATGAGGACGGTGTTCTCCGGGAGAAGCTCTTGACCGCCAGGCTCTGGCCTCGCTGCTTCCGACGCCATGCTGTACGGCACTTGGAGTCAATGCTCTGCTTGATCCGATACCAGTCAGATTCCGTGATTCCAAATTTATAGAAGAGGTGACCTGAAAGAACATGTCCCAGATAAAAGCTATCAGATGCAGGCCTTGACCTGGACCCCACTGTTGAAAGCAACAAACACAGAAGCTGAGTGCTGCTAAGAGACCTAGCTGACCTGTTGGCCTACTCCTGGAGGGCTGATTCATCTTCCAGAAAACAAGCCAGAAAATCTAACTGCATCAGGGAAAAGAGTTACTCAGGTCACTAGGTTAGCAGGATCCGATGCAAATACTTATCTCTCTTCTTGTCTATTTAACCTTTAAATAAGCTGACTTCACCCCAACACCAAGGGGACTGACTCCATTTCTCACAGGCTCCAGACTCCCCAGCCTCCAACTTCTCTTGCCCTAAACTCACAAGACAGCACACGCCATCCTGACTGCCTGGGGAATCAAATGGAGACTTTACACTGTACTCATGCAGGTCCTGCTAGAGCTGTAGTCCATTACCCTCTGCTCTGCTAGGCCCACCCACCTCTGCCCAGACTAGTACTTTGTCCTCCCTCCTCGTCCAAAACTCCCCTCAGCACAGCACATCTGCTTTCTAGAATACCCATTATTTCCCTAAATGTATAGGATTCTCACACAGTGTTTATATACCCCTTCGTCCTTGTAAATGCAGGAAACTTGGTTTTGCGCGCTGTGCTGGCACTCAGTAAACACTGGCTATCTGCTCAGTGAGCAGCAGTTATCTGACGCTATCTGGCTAGTGCTCCTTGTCAGATGCTTGCTCCTGTGTTCTTGCAAGCTGTCTCCCAGAAAGCAAGTTCCTTGAGCAAAGGGAATACTCCCTGGAGTTACTTGATGCCCTGGGGTAGAATAGAACCCACACCCTACCACTGGAGGATGGAGCCGAAAGCCATGCACATGGCAGAGCACCTACTGGGACCCAAACTGCTAATCCTTATATATACAGAGCATGCCAGGAGATTCACTGAACAGCATGCAGATACTATCACTCAATAATAAGGAAATCAAAGATACAGAAGGCTACCAGAAACAGACGACAGAACAGAGGTGTCAGACTATTCTAAGTCTGGCCCCACATCTCACTAGCCCATGTGATACCCCTCCCTTTTTTCTTTTTAGAACTTATTATGTTGCCACTTGACTTTGCCAATTAAAAAATATTTTTACTAAACCGTGTGTTGGGGTGTGTGTGTGTGTATGCATGCATATGCACGAATGTTTTTCTGCATGTGCACATGAGTACAGATGCCCACAGAGAGGTCAGAGTCATTAGATCTCCTAGGGCTGGATCTACAGACAGTTGTGAGCCACTGATGTGGGAGCTGGGAACCAAATTCAGGTTTTCTGCAAGAGTAGTAAGTGTAAGAGTAATAAGTAAGTAATGTGCCCATGTGCATGTGTGCGCGTGTATGTGTTTTAATTGATTTCTGGCACCTGGCAGACTGGAGCATGCTCATCTGCAGAGTTCAAGCAGAAGCTTGGATGATCCACTAGCAAAACTCTCAACAACTCAGCCTACATGCTCACTTGAAAGAGCACCACTTCCATCCCCAGTGCACTCCCAAGGAAAACACTCAAAGCCATTCAAAGGCATACTACTGCTCTTTCTGCAGACACTTTCACTGATGACTCAAATCCTGGGGAGCTAATCAATCCTTTATTTCTCTCCCCATCTTGCACTGTGAAGACGGCACTTAGAGACAAGACCACAGCTAACAGGACTAGCTGAATAAGGCCAGCAGCAGGCATTACCATGAGACTCTGAAGGAGGGGTAGAGCCAAAGTTTGAGGTAATACTAGACAAGTTAAGGCCTGGAGGTCAAAGGTGAACAACATTTTTTTTTTTTTTTTTTTTTGGTTTTTCGAGACAGGGTTTCTCTGTGTAGTTTTTCGCCTTTCCTGGAGCTCACTTGGTAGCCCAGGCTGGCCTCGAACTCACAGAGATCCGCCTGCCTCTGCCTCCCGAGTGCTGGGATTAAAGGCGTGCGCCACCAACGCCCGGCGAACAACATTTTTTTTTTAACACTCAATGATTCCATATGAGCACTAACACGGTACTGATAGATGGGCTGGGGTAGGAGGCTGGCCCCATCAGTAGCCTCTGAGGGTGGGACTACACCCAAGGGAGGAGTCTGTGTGGTACATCCTTATTAACAGCCTGCACTCCTTCCCTCACACACAGCCTACAAATCCAGCTGCCAAGTGAACACAAGTGCAGACCATGGTTTGGGGAAGATAGGCAGACTCTTCTGTAGATGCTCACAGCCTTAGTGCCCTTTTCTCCCCAACCCACTACAAGGCCCTGCAGCTAGGCCAGGGTGACTAAATGGGGCACACTGGTCCAACACTCTGAAGCCCCAAGGCCATTCTCTCTTTCTAAGGAAAGTGTTAAATACCTTCCTTCTGTGAGATATTTGACAGAGCTGTGGTTCTTCCGGCGCCAGTACTTCCCCATGTGGCTGCCTCCTCAGTAAGGACAAAGTAGCTGCCCCTTCTGGGATGATGGAAAAGCCAAAGGTGTGGCCCCAGTAAAACTGAACACACAACCAGCCTGGGAATCATCCTGCATGTGAGCAGAGGCCCCACCTGCCAGTTAGTTTCAGGGAGCTCTGGAATGAACAGTCTAGGAGGTTGGGCATCAGACTGGGTCACTGGTAAGAGGGGCCTGGGCTTCTTACATGCTTTCCAAGTATCACCAGGAAGACAGAGAGAGAACCAGCTTGAGCAAGTAGTATTCCTCAAATAGGAGGAAAACACCAAGATCATGTTGGGTACTAAAATCAGTCCTAGAGTGCTACTAGCCTCCAACACAGCCAGATCAGCCCATGGGCATGTCACAGTGCCAAGGACAAGACCTCCCTGAACAGACCCCACTCATGCCACTGGGCAGCTCAGGAGCACTGTGGCTGGTGGGCAGGAGGGAAGGAATCCCACCTCTGTTCTCTCTTCTTCAAGAGCAGCCTAAGGATGATGACTGACACTGGAATCTGCAACTCCCTGGAGAAGCACATTCCCAAGTGTCCCTCTCAGCACAGGGCACCACACAACATCTTGCCAAGCATATCCTAAGTCCAGATCCCCATCTCTGTGATGACCACTGAGCTTGGTATCACCCCCAGCACTGGAAATATGGTCTAAATTCGGCTCCCTGACCACCTCAGCTATTATCAGCTGTGTGAACTTACACCGGATTCCGTAGATAGTGAGGGGGTCCAACTGCTTCTTCCCATGCTTGCCCTGGCCCGACAAGTTGGACACAGCCTGCACCTCTCGGTGGAACAGGTAGTCCAGCAGCGTCAGGGCCATCTTCTCGGCTGTGCGGCAGTTAGTGCTGATGTGCAGCATATCGGAGGGGATGATAGCACATCGTACCCGCATCTCAGGGTTATTTTCATCGCCCAGCCAGGTGCCATTGGGATAGTCCTCTGAAAGAAGAGACAAGTCTCAGCACAGCTCAGAAGCATGTTAAGCAGCACAGCACACAGCTCAAATATACGCTCCCTGGGGCTACTAAGCCAAGCTCCCAGCCTCCATCTGGTTGCCAGGAACACCAGAGCTGAGATACAGCCACTGGTGTTAGCCAGTAGCAGGCCCAAGCCATCCTGATTGTAGAAGAATACATCAAACAAGATATGGGCCCAAATACCAGGAGCCCCTTGGGATAACAGAACTAAAAATGAAATCTTAAAGGGGGATAAGTGTGCTGGTGCCGCAGAGTCCAAGCACTGTCAGTCTCCAGGATCTATAGGCCCAAGATCTTTGACCACACTGCAGTCGGTGTCGTGTGCACCTCTCCCAGACAGCCTCTGCCAGGTCCATTTATCACAATACTGTTTTACAACATCACGGGGATAGCTGGGCATGGTGGCACACACCTTTAATCCCAGCACTCAGGAGGCAGAGGCAGGAGGATCTCTGTGAATCTGAGGCCAGCCTGTTCTACAGAGTGAGTTCCAGGATGGCCAGGGCTGTTATACAGAGAAACCCTGTAAGAAAGAGAACGGGGGGCCGGTGGTGGCATACACCTTTAATCCCAGCACTTGGGAGGCAGAGCCAGGTGGATCTCTGTGAGTTCAAGGCCAGCCTGGTCTACAGAGTGAGTTCCAGGACAGGCTCCAAAGCTACACAGAGAAACCCTGTCTCGAAAAACAAAACAGAAAGAAAGAAAGAAAGAAAGGAAGGAAGGAAGGAAGGAAGGAAGGAAGGAAGGAAGGAAGGAAGGAAGGAAGGAAGGAAGGAAGGAAGGAAGAAAGAAAGAAAGAACGAGAACAGGGGAGAGAGAGAGAGAGAAAGAAATCCAGGTTGGGGGAGAGACAGAACATCATGGAGAGCCATGCTAGCGGGGTGGGGCATGGGCATGACCCTCAGCTATAGCTAAGGATGGAGATAACTGAACTTTGGAACCAGAACCAGATGAGTAAACAATCTCCTTCTCAATGGCATCATGGAATATAAGTGGAGAAATGGTTCTTGGAGACAGATCCTGTTCTGGAAGTCACCCAGTCACCATTATATCCAGTATGCATATAAAAAAATCCAGTGGAGTTGGGCATAGTGGCACATGCCTGTAATCCCAGAACTCGGAGGGCTGAGGCAGGGCGGGTTATGAGATCCAGACCAGCATAGGCTACATAAGGAAACCTGACCTCAACAAACAACAAAGCAAAGCAAAAGTGGAGATGATCTAAAGACACATCACCAAACGAACCATGAATTGTGGGTGTACAGTCCCCTCTTAAGCAAGAAGCTTAAGTGAGCTAAGCAAGAAAACCAGTGGCAGCAAGTGTCCCCTGTGGGGACAGGAAAATCATCTCAAGTCAAGAGAGGCCTAGGTCTGCTGTCATTCAGTGATACAGGGGACAAACAGGAGGGAGAACTGCCACAGAAGCTACCTGCATTAGCTTCCACAAACACAGAGATCTGGTGCCCTCTGACCTTGGGCAGACTACCGTAGAGTCCAGGTTCCCACTGGTAACACTGAATCATGTCTCTTCACAGAAAGAGACACAGCATCCACTCACATCACTATCTGAAATACACCTTTTGTAAATTCAGGAGTATACTTATTTTACTAAAATGCTAATCCAATTTTAGCATCTGAACAATGCATTCTTGTAGTTTTACTTTATAGTACAAGCAAAATAAACATGCTTTCTCTTCCAGTCATATAAATCTTCAATGACATCACCACTTTTGAAAACTGTTAAAATGAAAAGCTTCCACCAGCAATTTGGATTTTTTTTGCTCTTCTTTAAAGCAGGTCAGAGTACAAACAGCTGCTCTTAGTGTGTCTTAAGTTCCAGAAAAATAAAATTCACGAGGAATACCTAGAGGAACATCCCTATCCCTGCCCCCCACCATACCCACCAAGCCCCAGTGGGGAGCCAGTCCAGGTCTATGCTTCCACTTCCTCCAGAAGGAAAGCAGACCATGGAGTAACTCCTTCCTGAGCCCAAGCAACCGGGGTACAGATCCTCTATTATCTCCAGGGCCTTGGCCTGGGCAAGTCTTTGCCTAGGATGAGTTTGAGGTCATGTGGAGCATAAAAAGACACTTTGTTCCACATCTGCTGTGCAACAACTACCACTGAGCAACTCCTCCAACAGTATGGGCTGCCTCAAGATGAATCATCACCTCCCCCACCCCATCCCCAGCAATAACCACCACAAACCTCACCTCTGTAATTTCCATCACATCCAAGGCCCAAGGCATCAGCTACATGAAGCAAGAGAGGAAGGTCCCTGGAGGCAGCTCAGATGAACAAGAGCAAGGGAGTAGTTCCTATCTTTACATACCTCGCTGGACACACTGGGCTCTGTGACAGTCCTGTCTCACTGACGCCCTTGTCCCTAGTCAAGAGCACCAGTTACACTTGTGAGTTTCCTAAGCCGTTCCTGGGTCTCTGCTGAAGTCCTGGAGGCCAATGGCATATGCCATTCTCCAGCAGAAGGGTAATTAAAAAAAAAAAAAAAACTAGAAAAGGTGTGATCCGTGGAGGCTTCAGGGCTGTTCAAATACTACAGACCTCAGGTCAAATTAGCTACCTGGGGTCAGCCTCAGCCTATGTTTAGACAACAGACTTACAGTCACGAACTAGTGTTAAGTATATTTTTCCATTCATACAAAAAATTAATTCTCATGTGGCATTTGTAAAGCCAACCTAAACAGTTTACCAAATTAAGGCACATGCTTCATGAGATACTTGTGGTTCTGAAAATGAATATAACCAGAATGAAGTCCCCTGGAACTTACCAGACAAGAAACAAGAGTCAGCATCCACTGCCTTCCAGGCCACACTGCCACACAAAGCCCAGAATGTTCTCAGACCCAGCCAAGGGCTGCTGATCATACTTATTTAACCCAGTTCTTCCAGCAAGTAGGCAAGAAGAGCCTCTTTGTAGTCCAGTTATAAGTATTTGCCACTCAAAGGGGTCCAGGAGCACCCATGGAAATATGAGGCCACATCTGAGTCCACATACCCATTCTTGATACCTGCAGCTAGATTTTGAGATGCTCTAACATAATCTCCATCCACACATGGATGGCTAGGTATCTAACCAATGTTCCACAAGGGAAAGAGGAGCAGAAAGGCTGGAAGGTGGCGTATGCCTTGAACCAAGGGAAGGCCAGCCATGTGCTAGAGTACAAGTATAACAGCCAGAAGCTACTTCTATGGCACAGAAGTGGAGAATTTTTGAAATTCATTCCATAAACTACAAATTCAATTTAGAAATGCCACACTCCACCATTTTCTTTTCAAAAGGGTTTTTTGGTATATATATGATTTTTGTTTCATTTTTCTTTTTTTAGTAAGCTATTTTAGATCAACAATTCTATTATATAGTTGTGGTTTCTAACCAGTAATGCACAAATATTTCTTAGCATATGAAAACTAACCACAACCAAGAAGGACTCTGTTACCCTATACCATGTGGTCATTCCAAAAGCAAGATCCATGTATCTGCCATCAGCTCATTTTTCTATGGTTGGGCATCTCAGAGGTTGGTCACAATAAAGGAAAACAGCAAAAACTAAGCTGCAGGCCATCTGGAGCCTGCCCAGGCTGCCATTAGTTTCACAGTGCAGGACCTAGAGGGCATTTGTCACAGGAGGTTTGTCAGTAAGTCCTGACTGATCAGCAGAATGTGGCATGGAACTATACTTGCAGAAACCATGGGCTGAATTGAAGAAGGAGCATTCTGCATCAGTGATAACTGAAACACAATACTTCCTCATTGTAATTAAGTGTTCAGCATTTTACATGGAGGATTAGCCCATCCTCTAGGAATTATCAAATGCCCGCACTGTGGGAAAGGAAACCCAACTAAATCCCTTAATTAACAGATCTGTTTTGATTCATTTAGCTAATTTGTATCTGTCACACAGCCAACTTAGCCTCTGAATGAATATGCCCCTCACATTCTCAGTGTTCAAGAAATCTATGGATTTCAGGGCTATAGGAGGACCTGACTACCACAGAAGACATGAGCAAAAACTAGGTTTAACAAGTACTGCTCCAATATTTAGAAGGCACCTTCTATCTCACCCAAACTAAGTTTACATCACTTAAAAATTATCTAAGTAAAAAAACTGAACTACAATGAAATGGCACAGGCCTGTCATCCCAGCTACTTCAAAAGCTAAGGCATAGGACTGAAATTTCAAGGCCTATCATTCCTGGCTGCAGAACAAATTCAAGGCCAGCCTAGACAACTTAATGAGATATTGTCTCAAAATAAAGAATGAAAAGAGGGCTGGGATATAGCTCAGTGGTAGAGAATTTACCAAAGGCCCTAGGTCCAATCCCCAGTACCCTAAAAACAAACCAAACCAGGAAATGGTACCTTTGTGCTATAACCAACTGATTTCAAATTTTATATAAAACATTTGGAATTCTTAAGTAATAACCACTTTGAGGTCTGGTTCTCAGACCTCAGGCACACAGATACTCAGATAAGAAGAAGCATCTGTCAGCTTGCAATTCTTGGCTCTTCACAGGGGACAAAAAGACTAAATAAACCCTACAAGCTTATCATCCAAGCACCCCATATCAATAATGCTTCTATGGCATGAGCCAGATGGCCTAACACTCCCTACTGAGCAAGGAGACAAGATCATGACTCTGAGTCCCACAGGTTAGAGGCCAGTACTGTCAGGACGAGTGGGCAATGAGTCTGAAGTGAGACCCTGTCCTGCTTGGTAGTCCTCCTAGCACCTCCATGTGCAACAATCACTTAATAATGATGCCATCTGTCTGCAGACACTCTTTAGAAAACCACTGTGCCAGCACATGGATCAGCAGGATCATTTACACCGCTAATAAGACAATGGGATCTACCTTTCCCAAAGAACAAGAAAACCAAATGGTTCTGAACCATGACCTCTTCTTCAAAAGTAAAATCATGAGTTGGGGAATGTCGAGTCCTAGCACTGGAAAATGGAGATTCCTAGTGCTGCCCACCAGCATCTTGATTGTGGACATAGGCAGCTTTTAGTATGGCTGTGACACTGCTCAAAGTCTCTTCTAACAACACATCTTACTCAGAGATGCAGCCTCTACTTAGAGAACCTGAACTCCAACACCTGTTTCTGTTCCTCCTTAGGACACCAGTAACAAAGCAAAGGTACCTAGCATGGTTCCTTTTCCTGAGTTCATTTCAACACAATCTGCTATTTCCCCAAATGTATGTCACATTGATCACATCACCAAGTCAGATTCAAAAGGGAAAATTCTATTCTTATGATAATCCAGACTCCCTGGATTATTGAGGTTATATTCTTTAGCAGTCTATACCAGGCCTAAGAAGCTGGTCAGACCAACCAGAGCTTGCACAGCTCCCACAGGAAAGGAGGAAGATCACCCAGGCTCCTTTAGCTATTACAAGCATGGTCCTTATGCAGCTTCCTTGAAGAAGCAATGATTGGTACCTTTCTTCTCAGTTAGTGTTAAAATAGCCAGCTGTCCACATGGATGCCAAAACTTACACACAAGTGTTCACACTTCAAAACATACAACAGCCAAAAGCAGAAATGATCCAAATGCCTGTCAACCAACAATGTCACACGAGGGCAAGCCTGGAGCCTGGACATACAAAGCGGGGGGACGGGGGACAGAGTACACAGCATGCAATCTTTGTCCTATGTGGGGAGAGCCAGGGTATGGGGAATACGGTCCCTGCCATATAAGGGAGAAGCACTGCTAATACAGGCCCTGTGTGTCTAAGGAAAAGACCAGGGCACAGGGAATGCAGCCCCTTTCCCTACAGAGGGAGGACAGGAACATTTATGGCCTGCAACCTGGATGGCATGACCCAGTCACATTCAGTGCTCACAGGAACTCCCATTCACACAAGAGGATCAGCAGCTAAAAGGGCTGGGTGGGAGGGTGAGGAGGACTACTAAATGGTTTGAGGTTTCTTTGAGGAGATGATAAAACAATTCTGGACTCAGATAGAGGTGACAATGTATAAACATGTGGATACACTAAACCAGCTTCTATCATCGTAACAGAAACACAGTTTCTGGAAAGCTTTCAGAGGATTCAGTTCACGATCACTGGGCCTGTGGTAGCCAGTTATCATGGTGGAAACATGTGGCAGAAGAAGCTGCTCATCCCATGAAAGCTAGGACACCAAAGGAAAGGCAACATGAGACCCCACTCTCTCCTTCAGGACACACCCGCAATGGCCCAACTCCTCCCCTAGGCCCACCCCCTGAAAGTTCTATTTCTGAGCAATAGAGCCATGGGTGGGGATCAAGCTCTTAGTACAAGCATTTGGAAAGAGTCACATCTAAATTTTAGCAACTGCTAAAATGTGTGCTGTAAAATGAACAACTGTGTGGTATCTAGCTTCATAGAAAATGTTGTCCTTACTCCCTTACCCCAACACTGCAATTTTGAAAGACATTATTTCTAGTATTTCAGATAAAGTAACAAAGAGTAAATCACTGAAAAGTAGAAAAAAAAAATGTGCTTACAGGAAAAAAACAATAATTTGGATATGGAAGCAAAGCCTCACACAGTCTCATGGGTAAACAAAGTATAAGCTTAGGATTCTCACACAGAGCTAAGTCTGTCAGAGTGCCTTCCTTTCTCTCCACATCACAGTCACTTAGAAGCCAAGTGCATACAAGGGCTCCAAGTGTCACAAAGTCTTTGAAATACACATAGGCTGACCACAGTTAGACTCATCAGGGAAGAAGAGCTTGTCCTACCATGAGGACCCCAAGAAATCATGAGCAGGAATCTGGAGAAGACAGACCCCAGCACTGGCTCCTCCTGGCACCTTACAGATTACCAGTGCAAGAGGCAAGCCAGCCCAAGGAGACTGTCCTCCCTAAGCCTGGCAACAGCCTCTGGAAACCTGCAGAGAAATGCCAAGGACAGTGAGTGGCTAGCGGTACATGGCCATGAAAGCTATTCCTCCTCAGGAAGTAGGCCATCTAAGAAGGCAGCTCCATAAGTGACACTGAAATCACTCTGGAAACCCCGACTGACATGGAAGAAATCGACTTCTGTGCAAGCAAGGGAAAGTGAGCATAAAGCCAACAGAACATGAGAAAGACACAGGCGCTGGAAGCCACTGTGGGATTCCCAGTTGCTTTAACTTTCTTCATCACTTCTGTACCACTCCTTAGCAACAACAAGCTACGTGTTCTTCCAAAATAATGGCACCAAGGCACAACTCTGGCTGCGCTGACAAGCAGAGCAGCCCTGGTAACGTACCTTCAGAGTTCAGGGTGATGAGCGTGACGTTGCTTCCAATGTTCTGGCTTCCTGGCTGGCCACAGTTAGACACAGAGTCACTGGCCTCTGACCCGCTCTCCCCGTCTTCATTATGGCTGTCATCCTGGCCTGGCACCTTCACCACGATGGTGTTCTGCCGACGCCCAGGAACAGCGCTGGCGGGAAACAAACACAGCAGCCCACGCTGTGAGAGGGACATGAGTGGCACACTGAGACTAGCCCTGACTCACTGTGCTGTGTGGACTTATCCCAATGCCTAGGTGAGCACAGATCAATGCACAAGGTGGGTCCCCCAACATGCGGTGTGTCCCCACACGCACCCTCCATGGAGATGAGCTGCAACATAACACAAAGACAGCCTGAGGCCGAGTAGACACAGAATATAAAGCAACTGCTTAAAAAATATGAACAGCACAAAATAAATAAAATCATAACTCACTGAGACTCAGCCTAGAATCCTGCTTTCAGATCTCAGAGGTCATCCTAACCAGGCTGATTTACACAATGGTCATCGTATGTTAGAGAGCCCCCATCCATCCATCCATCATCCCTGCTGTCAGACACCCAAGATGACTCAGCCTCCAAAACACCTCCACACTCCCCAGGACTCCCAAAAACAAATCCTAGGAGCAGCTTCCAAGGCCATCAAGAATGCTAGGAGTCCCCTGGGAGCCATTCTTGGTACCGGGCCCTGAAGTGCAGCAGCAGCCAACAGCTAGCAGCAGAAAGTGCTCAAAAGAGACCCAAGACTGATTTGTCTTCTGAATGACCCTGTCAACATTTTTGGACTGTGACCTATTACACACTACAGAGGAAACGAAGCTCTATTTCCCACCAGCAAAGTCACAGGGGCCTTAAAACTCTAGTTATCCTCAGAGGGAGGAGCCACATCAGGTCCTTCCTGGACTTGACCCCATACAACTATCCACAGTGAACTGGCTCCTCAACACTCCACACCCATGACCTCAGTGCAAGCTTGGAAACCCATCTTCTCCCCAGCAGCCTGGCTGGCCTCCAGCACCCCCACATCACACCCCCAGACCTGTTTCCTAGAGAACTGGACCAGGACAAGAAGCCAGAAAAAAACTGGAAAGAGCCACATCCCACGGAGAAAAAAAAAGCATGACAGGAATCTCTGAGAACACTGCTGGTAACCAAAAGGTGACAAACCTCCTGAGGCACAGAGCCAGAGCCAATGGGCAGAGGCCTCCACACCAATGGCCCCCACAGGGCATGGCCATCATACACTTTCATCTCTGACTAAAGTTCCATTCAACATATCTCAAAAGAAAAGGCATAAGAAACAAGCCACAAACTCACCACATCTACATCATTTACCAAACTTGGAAGAGAACCAACTGCAGGACAAATGGACGGGAGTAGCAAGCTGAGCACGTGCAATACTCTGGCATCTTCATACAGCAGATCCAGCCCAGAGTCCTCACAGCTGCCACCCCTTCTGTTCTCTCACCCACCATCACTAAGCACCAGGCTGGCCCTCCCTGACCTGAGAACTGTGGTGGTGGTGGTGGTGGCTAACAGAGTCAACCCTGTGATCACAGACATGGACATGGGTTCCAACTGTGCCCTGGCTCAGGAATGCTCACTTATGACAGTGGCAGGGGAAGGTGGGGGGTGGTGGCTACTGACTTGCTAATGATATTTTCCAGGGAATCCGGTGCCCTGTTGCTCAATGGGTCTTCCATCTTGGCTACAATGGCGTTCTGCCGATCATTGTTGAGTATTACTGTAGTCTGGGGGACGACGCTATGGAACAAAAGAATCACAAGAAAAAGAAGACCTTAAAACAACAACATTCATTGTCAGAGCACATCGTCATTCAACATGGTCAGATCCAGGGCCTGCATCAGAGAGCAGGGGTCCAGTCAGGGACAAGTAAACTGGAGATGGGACTCTTCCGTTTCCTGCTGGTTAGTATTCTTGGTTGACACCAATGCATAAGGTGGGCAGGCTGGGCTGTGGATGTTTAACAGAATGGATAGGACAGGCTAAGGCACTCTCCTGCCCTATGCACCTGCAAGCCATATCAGCAACAGGTTTACATGAAAACCAGCTTCCTTTTCTTTTTTCTTCCCTTGTGTGTAGGTGGTGTGTGTGTGTGTGTGTGTGTGTGTGTTTGTGTTTGTGTGTGTACACAACAGGGATGTGAGATGCATGCAGAGGCCAGAGCAGGACATCAGGAATCTTCCTCTACTGCTCTCTGCCTTATTGTTTGAAACAGGGTCTATCACTGAACAGCAAGCTGGTAGTCTGTTCAGCTAGGCTGGCAGGTCAGCAAGCTCAGAGATCTGCCTGCCCCCAACCCCGCAGTGCTGAGGTTACAAGATATGTACAGCCAGTCTGGCTTTGTACATAGGTGTTAGGGATTTAAACTCAGATCTTCATGCTTGCAGAAGCATGAGCTCTTACCCACTGAACCAGCCCCCAGCCTAGTTCAACCTCTTTCAACCGCATCCCTCCCAAACAACGACAAGGGATGAGGGTCTCACAGCTGCCCTTCTCAGTGTTATTCTACAGCTGCACTCTAGAGTGGAGCAGGCAACCCCTGGGCAGCAAAGGGAAACATGCACACACACCACCCGCAGCCCTCGGCAAAGTGCAGGACCAAAACAAGAGGCCTTGAGGCTTGGCTTTAAAAAAAAAAATTCTAGGAGAGAATGGAACACGGCCCAAGAACCACCAGGCTCAGCAACACCCTGAAGGCAGCACGAGGGTGCAAATGAGCAGGACAGGCAGCTGGCTCTCAAGAGACTTTTTCACACTGCAGTCACGGTGTCAACTCTTAGCATTTCATGGCACAGAGTTGTCTAAAGTGTGTTCTGCTCTAAAGAGCCAGGACTGAAAAGAACTGCCACTTGATGCAGCCAGTTATGTTACCTGAAAGCCCAGTGTCCTTGTCCAGAGGAAAGGGTGCTCCATACACATGAAAACCAGCCACCTGCCATGGTCACCAGCATCCCCACATACCATTGTACCCACATCAATAGGTACAACAGCAGCACCATGTAGTATCCAACACATGCCCAGAACCAAAGCAGATTTTCCAAAATGCAAGTGTTAAGTACCTACACGCCATTCAATTTTGTTTCTCAGTCATTCTACTTATTCTCTGGTAGCACCTACAGTTGTCCACTAAACCATGATGAAGTATCCACAGGGATCCAAAGTAACCCTGGAGATCTCTGCCTGCTGCTATGGTCCTGTGAAGCCTCTAGCATTCACACTTGTAAAATAAAATAAACCACATGGGATCTGACACATATACATTTACACAAACAGCCATGTGCACACAGAAGCCCCACACACTCATGTTATAAAGTAATTAGAGGTTCACAGGGAGCACACAGAGGCTTGTAAACACTGCCCCCAGCTGTGAAACCTGTGTAGCCCACAGCCAAAGCAACAGCAGCAAATAATCCTGAAACAATGCATGAGTAAAACTTAGTCTCCTTCAGATGTCACCATTTTCCACATGTGCACCTGTGTGGCTCAGGGCAGTGTGGTCTCCTGCACAGGTCCAAATAATGTCCCTTTCACAGAAACAGAACTTGCTGACACCTCCTGGGATCTCTCTAGAGAATCATATGTGTTTGATCTTCAAGAATGTTATGTAAATGGACTTGCAGGCCATCCACAGCAGCAGCTCAAAATTATTGCTTATGGCTGAGGATTGCTCCACAGCATGACAATGTTAACAGTCTTGCCCACTGAAAAGTAGTAAGAGTGTTTGTAGGTTTCTGTATGACCACAAACTCCTGTGCCTCGGTCCTGAGCACAAATGGTCCTGAGCACAATTGCTACACCAAACAGGAAGGACACCCAGCTTCCAGAGACCTGGCCTTGCTGCTGCCTACCTGGGAGCTCCTGCCTCTCCACATCTAACAAGACACAAGGTCCCCCTTTGCTGACTGGTATATCCTGGTGGCCAAGAAGCTGAGGACTTGCAGTACCCTCAGGCCAGTCTCCTCTCAGTAACACAGTGGTTCATTTACTGCTGAGTTTAGAGCATTCTGGCTTCAGAACATCTTTACCTGTCTATGCTATTCTATTCTTTTCATGCTCTTCTCAGTTTTCCCAGGTCAACCTGCCTGCCTGCCTGCTTTCCCTCCTTCCTTCCTTCATCAAACTGAAGGATCCTTTGCCTTGTTCTAGGCCCCAAAGACCTCCTGTGACCTTAGAGCTTAGATCTGACAGTAGATCTACAAGGGGGCTCCTGTCCAGGTCCGCTTCTGCTCCAGTGCCAACTGTAGAAAGGATAAACTGTGCACAGAGTGGCTTCTGCCCTTGTTACTACCTGGGCTGTCCCACAGTATGACTTTCTCTTTTCTCTATTCTGCTCCAGGAGCCAGCTGTCTACTCCCCCTTGGTTTGTTCTTTTCAAATTCTCTTTATGATCTCCACCCATTCTTTTACAATCCTGAATTAACTATTTATATGTCTACCCATAGCTGCTATTTTTTCTATTAAATAAAAACAGTGAAATAAAGGCTGAAGAGATGGCTTAGGAGTTAAGAGTGCTGGCTGCTCTTGAGAGGACCTAGGATCAGCTTCCAGCATCCACATGGTGGGTAATAATCACCTATAACTCCAATTCCTGGAGGTTTGATGCCCTATCCTGGCCTCCACGGGTGCTACGGCATGTGGTACACTTACAAACATGCAGGAAAAACACTCAGAGACGGAACAAAAATAAGTCTTTTTATAAGACTTAATGAAAATCAAGAAAAAGGGAAAGAGTATGACCCATAGATTGTTGGGACTTTTAGAGGTGGGATTTGGCCTGAGACAGCATCTTTCTATGTATCCAAGGTGAGCCTCAAACTCTCAAGCCTCCACTCTCCAGCCTCCACCTCCCAAATGCTGGAATTACAGGCAAGTACAGTCACACATGGCCTGACTGTTCAATTCTCAAGTGATGTTAATTTGTAACGGAGATTACACAAGCTGAATATTCTTGCCTCCACATAACATTATTCAGTAGTAAAACATGCACTATACAGTGGCAAAGCAGCAGCTGTGGGACAGGTTGTGAACAAGTCCCTTTCCCCTACTGTGGTCAGGGGAGTGTCAACAATCAGTGTCTGGCATGCCTTCTGGGGTCTAGAAAGATGACAAGCATTGACTGCAAAGGCTTCAAGAGAAGCGTATTGCTCATTCCTAGTACTGTGAGACAAAACCCCATGGTGCCTTCCACATAGACAGCATGAGATGGGACACTGAGTAAAACACACACACACACATACACAGAGAGAGAGCGCACGCGCGAGAGCATGAGACGGGGCACCACAGTGCTTTACATTTACACACAAACTTACACAGGCAAACACACACAGAGTATGAGATGGAGCACTACGGTATCTTCCATAGATGCTACAACCCAAAATAGAGACAGGGCAGGGCACCTTAGTGCCTCTGCCACAGACAGCAGCTCAGAAAGACAACTCACCTGCCTGAGACCACAGAGTTGGCAAGGCACAAGGCACAAGAACCCAACACTCTCTTACAACAGCAACTTTCTAAGACAAAATAAGAAGCTAAGTTTACACTACTTCTCACAAATCAGAATTTTCTGAGAGAGGAAGCCAGAGCCCCAGTAAGAGAACCTAAGACCTATTTTTGCTTTTACAATTTCCCTGAGTAATTCTCATGAGACCTCTGGCTTAAAATCAAAACAAGTCAAAAACTATACAACAACCTCCAAGTTACACACACACCCAGAACACACCTCGGAGATGCAGCTCTGCTGGATCGCCTCCTTTCACACCTGTTCCTTTCCTGATACAGTGCCCACTCAGCACCTCTGGTTTATGGTGGTGTCCCCTACACAGGAGCTTTCTGTCTACTTTGTGCAAGAATGCATTGCCAGCACCTCAAGACCTCAAGGCCCACATGAATTCAAGACTGGGCAAGCCGGGCAGTGGTGGCGCACGCCTTTAATCCCAGCACTCGGGAGGCAGAGCCAGGCAGATCTCTGTGAGTTTGAGGCCAGCCTGGTCTACAAAGCGAGTTCCAGGAAAGGCGCAAAGCTACACAGAGAAACCCTGTCTCAAAAAACCAACAACAACAACAACAAAAAAAAAGAATTCAAGACTGGGCTCATACTGAGCTAAGTGTCTTGGGGTTCAGGGTTCTTCATGCTGCTGGCCAACACCCCAAGAAAGGAAGCTGGAGCATCAGAGCCTGCATGCAGCACTAAGCACACAAGTAGAGGATGCCCAGAGCCATTTCACCCACCAGTCAGAAGTCAACCTCAAGCACTGCAGATGAAGGAGATTTGAAATCCAGTGGGTTTCCTGGGGTGTGGCCAGCATGCCAGTGGGCACTCAGTGAACAACAAGTAACATGATTTTTTACAGCTCCGGGTCACTGAGGCTTGCAGAACCCTGAGCACTGGCCATGAATCACCCCAGTCACAGCACTCCAGCCCTCCTCTTTATCCTCATCTTTTTTTTTTTTTTTTTTTTTTGGTTTTTTCGAGACAGGGTTTCTCTGTGTAGTTTTGTGCCTTTCTTGGAACTCACTTGGTAGCCCAAGCTGGCCTCGAACTCACAGAGATCCACCTGCCTCTGCCTCCCGAATGCTGGGATTAAAGGCGTGTGCCACCACCGCCCGGCTTATCCCCATCTTTTGATGGAGACACTAATGTCAGAAAAGTCTCCCACTAAGCCAATTACAACGGCTCGTGTCTGTAATCCCAGACTGGTAAGACTAAGCAGAAGACTGATGTGAGTTGAGGCCTCCTGAATGAGAAATACTGATCCAGATGGCTGTACTGGCAAATTTCTATCTTTAATACTTATAATGCATGGTACTAGTAGTATGACTTCAGAATAAAGGGTATGTTGGAAAGGGTAGAGGACAGATCTTCTGAAGATGAACCAGAACTAACCCTACAAAGCATCTTCAGAAAACAAAAATCAGGAGTGAGGCAAACACAGGACAGAACATATGGAAATGAGCACACAGCAGATGCAGTAAAGGCAGAGAAATCCAAGAGGAGAAGGAAAACTCCAGTCAACAGGGTCTTGTTACATAGGCCAGGTTAGCCTCCGATTCACAGCATCCTCTAGCCTCAGCCTCCTAAATGTTGGGATTAAAACTGTGCACCATGAGAGGAAGACCACACCTGACACTGCCCAGATGGCCAGGAACCAGAGGCGGGACAGCCCAGAGACCCAGAGACAGGATAAAAACAAACACAACTGGCAAAAAAAAAAATGTGTACCGCATACCAGACTCAATTCTTTTCAAAACCTAAAGAAAAGCTACTAAACAAATGTACTTAGGGGCTGGAGATATGCCACAAAGGTAGACTGTCTACCTAGTATGTGCCAGATTTCATGCCAGTGTTGGAGGTGAATTGAGAAACGAGTAAACAACTGGAAAGTGAAATGTAAAAGATTCTTGGGAGGGGATGGAGTCATGGCTCTTTCAGGACACAAGATTAGTTCCCAGCACATCAAGTGGCTCCCAACTGTCTGTAACTCCAGCTTAAGAGGAACCAACACCCCCTTTTGGCTTTAGAAGGGCACACACACTCATACACAGACCACAGACATACATGTAAATAATTTTTTTTTAAGATTTATGGGAGCTGGGGATGCAGTTCAGTCAGTAGAGAGCTTGCCTAGCATGTACACAGCCCTGGATTTGAGCCCCAACACCTCATAAACCTCAACACTCATGAGGTGGGGGCAGAGGCAGTCAGAAGCCAGTCTAGGATACATGAGATCATGTCTCAGCAAAGGGGTTTAGACTACATATATAATTATGAAGTACTTAGAAACAATAAGAAATGTACAAGAGCTGTACCAGGAGAAATAAAAACATGACACATAGATGAAGAGATTCACTTTGTTCCTCAAACAACCCAGGATGGTCATGATGACAACTCTTCCCAGAGCAACCTGGAGCCGGCACAGTTCCCTTCAAAGAGCATGGTTCTGCAGGTTCTGGAGAAGTCCTCTGAGCTGCCAGAACATTCACAATCTATCAGGACACTTCATTTTGCTGTGTTGGCTTTGGGGGATGGAGCATTTCTCTGAGTTAGCAGGGTTTGCTAAGGACTCCTTAAGCATTGTGTGTGTGAACTGGTGCCCCACTGGTTAATACTCAGCCCTGACATGCACAGAGGAACGTGTATGGCTGTGCAAGGCAGCACAGGCCAGGCAGGAAGATCAGGCATGACATTAAACAGAAACATCCACAACTCAAAATCAGATAAGAAGTAAACAAGCCCATCACTGCCGAGAGACCAGACACTCCACGGTCAAACAGCCCTATCTTGATCCTACCACACTCTGAGCCTACAGAGTAGAGGCTTCTGAGAATGCCGGTAGCCCCAAACAGAAGCAGGAAACATAAGGTTCCCACAGCACTCACAGAAGAGATGCTCAGCAGGAGACCAGCTCTCCAAGAAGCAGGTAAGATAGGAGCCAGATCAGCTTCCCCATGAGCTTCCTTCAATGGGAAACAAAGATCCCTGGGAACTAAGAAAGATCCCTAGGAACTAATATATGTAGTTGGATTGCTAGAGGGAGTTAAATCATTCTCCATTACACACTTCAAGTTTCTAAAGTTTTCTAAAGTCTAAAGAGAAAAGAAAAGTTAAGTTTTGTGCAACTGCCCTGAGGGAAGTTTTAAATCACTTTTTTTTTTTTTTAAATTTTGAAAACCAGCTGGGTGATGGTAGCGCATGCCTTTAATCTCAGCACTTGGGAGGCAGAGCCAGGCGGATCTCTGTGAGTTTGAGGCCAGCCTGGTCTACAAGAGCGAGATCCAGAACAGGCACCAAAACTACACAGAGAAACCCTGTCTCGAAAAACAAAAAAAAAATTTGAAAACCACTATTATACAAAAACCTTTCATTCATCACAACTGTTTTTTTTTTTTTCCCTCCATGTGTGCTTGGTTTGGTTTTGCTTTTGAGACATAGTCTCATGTAGACCTCAAGCTCATTGTGTAGTTAAAGATAACCTTAAACTCTGGTCATCTGGTTTGTACCTCCTGAGTGTGGGGATGACAGGCATATGCTACCACATTGGTTTACACAGTGCTGGTGACTGAACCCTTACTCACTAAACCACCTCTCCAGTCCTAAAATATTTTTAAACCTTTAAAAGCAAAAAAATCTATTGCTTTTAAAAGTAAGAAACAAACTTTGTCCTAGGTAATAGTCTTAGTCAAAAACAAACAGAAATGCCTGGTTTTAAAAGTTGTTATCAAGTAATATGGTTCTACAAGACAACCCCGGAGGCATCATGCTATCACTCTGGTTACTGCCTGCATTGGCTCCTGGCCTGCAGCTGGACCAACACTCTCTGCTCAGCTATGCTATACACCACAGGCTTCCTTCACCAGTCTGTGTCTAGCTGCGGAGAAGAGCAGGAAGGTAACTTGTTTGCCATCTGTATAAAGATGCCAGTGCTGAGCAGGGCGGTGGTGGCGCACACCTTTAATCCCAGCACTAGAGAGACACAGGCAGGCGGATCTCTGTGAGTTCCAGACCAGCCTGGGCTACAGAGTGAGTTCAGGAAAGGTGCAAAGCTACACAGAGAAACCCTGTCTCAAAAAACCAAAAAAAAAAAAAAAAAAAAAAGAAAGAAAGAAAAAAGAAAAAAAGATGCCAGTGCTGGCCCTGGAGGCCTTCTGGTCAGGCAACACATTACTGGCCTTATTGGAATGATTCAAGCCCAGCATTAAAAGACTGGCTAATCAAATCACAGGCTTTCCACAACGATGTAGATGCTTCAACACCTATTGCTTCTCCAAACATCCTCAACATTAACATACCTCATTGCCATCCCTACAAGTACAACTATTCAAAGTCAAATGGCATACCTGCAGGAGAGACTCAAGTCCATTTCCATCTCTGGAAGCCAACTGCCACTGCAGGATGAAACCCCATCCCTGGAACCTTACAAACATTTTTATCGTGATTAAGCTTGGGCATCAAAGAAAACAGGCCTTCTTTTATTTTACTTTTTTTTTCTTGAATTTACTCATTCAGGTGCAGAATCTGAAAATCTGGACCCAATGCCAGCTGTGGCTGGCAGTGTTCCATGGCCTTCTGTCTGCCAAGGAGCACAAACAATTAGATGAGCACCCCTTGGAGCCCACAGCAGCCTCAGCCTGTCCAACCAGGTAGGCTATGACCATCAGGGGGCATAGATTTCCAAGAGCAGAGAGAGGGCCTTGGGAACCACCTCCTGCTAGATCTAGACCTCTGCAGTCTCTCCAAATGGGAGGCAGTGTCCTTCAGGGACTGGCTCTATGTGCTCTCTGGAGGCCTCCTTAGAGCTCAAAGACTTTGAGGATGACACCTATGTTAGTTCTGTGAGTTACACTCACAGCCAGCGAGTAGTGGTCCCAGGTGACTAAGTTAAGAGTATATGATCTGGACATAAGATCATTCGGCTTATGCACTTCTCTTAAGTATCCAAGGCCCCAGGTAAACAGAGTACAGCACCTTATTATCCAGTATGATACTGCCTTTTAGCTGTTTCTAGAAACCAGTCTATGTCCCACTGCCCAGATTCTGTGGGAACAATTCTCATTTCTTCTCATCAAGGACTTCATCCATCCTTCACTGAAATCCTGGGATTCAGTTCTCATCCTCCAGGCTGCTCTCAAGTTTCCTGTTAACAGCTTTCTAGAGAACCTGGCCCCTGTCACCACCACACCCAAGTAGTAGTGTTCCAGCTCTCTATCTTTCTTTTTTTTGTTTTGTTTTTTTTTGTTTTGTTTTGTTTTGTTTTGTTTTTTGTTTTTTTCGAGACAGGGTTTCTCTGTGTAGCTTTGCGCCTTTCCTGGAACTCACTTGGTAGCCCAGGCTGGCCTCAAACTCACAGAGATTAAAGGCGTGCACCACCAACGCCCGGCGCTCTCTATCTTTCTAATGACAAAACTGGGTCTTGGAAATGTCTGGGACCTGGGAACATCCAACCAGGTGACCCTGACACCCAGCGCTCCCAAACAGACAGAATTCCAAAGCATATGCCATCGAG
Organism: Peromyscus melanophrys; assembly: GCA_902168415.1. Taxonomy (NCBI): domain Eukaryota; kingdom Metazoa; phylum Chordata; class Mammalia; order Rodentia; family Cricetidae; genus Peromyscus; species Peromyscus melanophrys. The sequence continues at coordinate 23,618 of CABHPR010136489.1, forward strand.
GCCAGGCCACAAAAACACCCCCTCTTCCACTCCAGGTCCTCCATAACCTGGCAGAACTAGAACAGAGAAAAAGATGTTGTCAACACTTCCCCAGTCCTGAAGACAGCCTGTTCCAGGAGTAATAAGACTGAGGTGTTATCCCCCAAACAGGCACTACCTTATGAGAGAAGAGGGTCACTGCCCTTTATCTCCCTCTGACAACATCAGTGCTGTTTGGTGCAGGCTCAGAAGCTCTGGAGTCAGTGTGACAGACCTGGTTACCATGTAAGATGCTACCAGAGTCTAACTATGGGCAAAGAGGCCAAGATGGCCTTCAGTGCCTGAAACAATCTCCTCTAACACGAAACCCTCCCACACAAAGGCCTAGGTCTTGAGCATTCACATGAGGACCATGTGTCCCATGTGGACTTCAGACACAAGATATCCTTGCACAGTTTTTATATAACTTGAACTTTTTAGGAACTCAACTAGTTGTCAGTCTAGAAAGAATTACACTTAGCATCATTGGAAATGGCACAAAGAATTCGGCATTCTGAACATTCCACTGCCAACTGGTTGGTGCCTACAATCACAGCCTCACACCAGAAGACACGTGAGGCTTATCTCTGCCATCCATCGCATGCTGAAGCACAGATTTTACCACCTGCTGCTATCCTTCCACACCTCCCTCCTGTAAGGTAGGCCACTCCATACTTAAAACTGTATTTCTGAACATTATGTTTGGGGACAAAGGGGCATTTCAAAAACAACTGCCTTAAGAGGCAATTGGTCTTTCTGCGAGCTTAACAGGAAGCCTGCACAGACACTGGCAAGTGTCTGTGGGGAGAGACATGATGAGCTGTGCAGCCTACTTCAGTCACAAGAGCAACCCTGCCTCCTCTGAGAAGCTAGACACCCAAATCAAATTCCTCATGACATAGGGGGCGAAGGGTGAAGCTGGGGTGCTCTTGAGAGCTACAGGAGGCGGTGAGGGACTCTGCCCAGCACGCCTCATTAGGAACCATCTCAGAAAGAGGATAAGCAGTCACTTCTACTCTCGAGCACCTCAAAACCATCCAAAGTAACCCCTACTCTCCCTTCCCCATATTCCTTAAAATCCACAAGTCACCTACTGCTGCTCTAGTTACCAGCACCCATGGGCAAGGTGGCATCCAGCAAACACCCACACTGCAGCAAAGCCACTGGTGTCCCTCTAGCCTTGCTGTGGCTCCCACTGCCACCCTACTGTTCTGTTCTTCCCAAACCCAACAGGTAAGAGGCTGTAGGCCTTGGAGCGCAAAGATAACACTGTGCCCACTACCACAAGGGGACTTCCTCCTAGACACTGTAGAAAAGAATAAAAATAACAGGAGTACTGGGTGGGTGTTGCTGTCCTGAAGGATCTCATGCCACAGTGCGTATGGACCCAGGTTTTGGAAGGACACCTTCTGAGGCACCTTTCCATCCCACTAAGCCAAGCATAACCCTTTCATGCCAGCAGAGTACAAACCACTCTAGGAGGCTACAAACCTTCTATTTTAAAATTAGGCACAATGCAAGTATCAGACTTAGCAGAAAGTTTGCTATGATCAAGTAAATTTTATAAACACCACCACTGAAGAAAACGTAGGCAATGACCAGTCAGAGGTAGGAAAAGAAAAGAAGCAACATACATGGGCCAAGTTCACGGCCAGGTGCAAGGAAAGATGAGTCCATCTGCTTAAGCCAAGAAGAAAGTTGGAGCGACACAGGTCATTCCAGCACAGAGTCTGTGTTTGGTTTCGGTCTAAGTGAAACCAGTAACATGGAACCACCAAGGCAGATATCCGAGGCTAGGGCAGATCAGTAACAGTGGCGCCTGGGTTGGCATAGGAGCACTTTTCCCAGGATGGCCTGTGGAGCCTTGGCTCTTCCATACTTACCATCGTACTTTGTTGCAGGTCTGGGTGGCGCCAAGTGGGGAACCAGCCACCATGGGGACCTGGATGGGACTGTGCTGTTTGTTGGTGACCAGGTCTAGCTTCTCCTCCAGAGATTTGCAAGTAGCCTCCAGAGCTTGCAGTTTGGCCTCGATGCTATCCAACCGCAAACATATCGTCTGGTTAATAGAGTACAGGAAAGACTGGAAGTGAAAACAGAAAAGCTTCAGAGAGGGTGTCTCCCACTGCGAGGGGCAAGTCCATGGACCCTAAACAGCTGGCTCCTCACTCCACCCAATTCAGCCCTGGGCTATGCCCAGGTATTCAGTGAGAAGCCCAGCCCTCTGTATCAAACAAGACCCTTTTGCGATCTCACCTGCACTAAGGTCATGCAGTAATAAGCTTGTCACTGTGTTCATCAGTAGATTCACATGTTAAAGCTACAAAATTTTTCTTATGATGACAGATTATACCTAACATCCAAACCGCCTGGAAAACACTGCACACTCACATTGTATCCAGCCACACCAAAAAAAAATGGCTCAACACAGGTATACTCCACTGAAATCTGGCAATGACCCCCTTCCAAGGACCTTCTAAATAGCAAGCATGCCACCTAGTGGCCCACAAAAGGAGCAACTACCAAGTTGAAATAAGCAGGCAAGCAGCCATGTTTAAACACAAGAACATGCAGACCAGAGGGAAAGGCTTCATTCACTCCCTCAACTGTCAGTCCTGTCTGGAGCTACCAGATGCATGACACACATAGGAATTCTACTGTGAAAGAGACCTCTAGGTGAGCATTCAGGGTGCTGATTAACGGCAGGAAATGTAGGAATAAGGCCAGCAACATCTGAAGAAAACAGAATGAGAAGGAGTTGACTGGAGGAGATGTGTAGCCTTAGGGACACATCAGAAGGAAGGTGCAAGCTGGCAAGAGTAGAGGCTCCAGCTCAGGCTGACCCAGGACCTCAGAACACAGGCAGTCAGAACAGCCTGCCTCTCAGCACCTAGTCCAAGCTAGTGGGGGCCAGTCTCTTCTCATTTGAAAGGGAACCACAGAATACTATCAAAATCACAACAGTTACAGTGGCATATAGCACATCACCAAAGCCTAGGTGCAGAAAAGCATGAATGCGTGGGTCCAGAGCACTCTCTGACCAGCCAACCTTGGCTCGCAAGAACTCTGAGCTTGCTTTATCCCTGCTATGTGCAGCAATTAGGAGCAGCCACAGAAATGTCCTACATACCCCAAACCCTCACATCTACCTCTGCTCAGCACAGCACAGCACCACCAGTAAGGAAAAGGTTCAAGAGAGGACCCTCCCCTGCTAACCACTCTCCACAGAAGCAGACACCAAGGCTGTGTGCAGGAGGAAACAAGCAGCAGCACTGGACTCATCTCCAAGGGTCCTAGTCATCACTGGAGGCAATGTCAACAGTGCAGGGAGATAGATGCATCATGAGCACTAAGTGGTGGACAGTTCTTGAGACAAGACCATGGACCACTATTCTTTATAACTGGACAACATCAACTATTTGCCTTCCAAGTTCTTTTAATAGTTAAACCATTATTTTAACTCTGAATGAGAAATGTTCTGTCTAGAGTTTGGGTGAAAAAAAAAAGTCACTATTACAGACTAACTAATGTCTCAAGCAAATCCACAAAGAAAGAGGGGAAATAATATTTTTTCCTAACAACACTGCTCCACAAGGGAGGATGACCACAGACAGCTCCAACCTGTCTGTTGAGTTACAGCTGCCAATGTGGCATGTGAATGTCTTCCAATCCCATGACAGCACATGGTTACATGTGACAGCATGCATGCGAAGTGTGTTGTTAACAGCACCACCAGAACCCAGACAGCTACTTCCCTTTCCACTTGGTCTGTTTCTCTGTTTACAAATGTGTTCTGTGATACAATTAGGATCAGACTTTACTATGAAATCTGTTGCCGTCCTTCTGTCCACTGCTCTGAAGTTGGATTTCACTAAACAGATTTTTTTTTTTTTTGAGACAAGGTTTCTCTATGTAGCCCTAGCTGTTCTGGAACTCACTATGTAGACCAGGCTGGTCTTGGAACTCACAGAGATTACCTGCTTCTGCCTTCTGAGTGTTGGGATTAAAGGTGTGCGTCCATCACTCCCGGTCTGAGCAGATTTTTCAGTTCCCCACTGCAACTGGCACTGCTTCTCCTGGTTACCAGAGTAAACTAAGCATCTCAAGCAGATGCCCTCGACACAGAGGAAGCATGTGAACAAGACTAGTATCATCCAGTTGCTGTTGTAACTTCTCCTGTGCTAATAACTTACCTCCGGTTCTGCAGACACTGAGTCCCAAATAAGCAAATCCAGAAGCAATTCACTGACTGACCGAGGGGCCTCCAACCCCAGCCAGCAAACCGCAGAACTGGGGGGCCACAGCGACCCTCAGCTTTCTTCTCATCTGAGGCAGGCTTACTCACATACAGGAAGACATCTCATTTGCCCTCCCAATCTAATGCTTCCTCCTCTCCTCTTGCCAGTAACCTGGCCTGTGCTTTTATATAGCCTTTCTGTGGCATCTCCATGCTACAAGCCCAGGTCTGACTGTGGCATCATCTGGAAAAAGGGTCTTTGCAGATGTATTTAAATAAATGAGATCATCCAGGCCTGGGTGAGGATAGGCCTCAGACATAGACTTTAGTGACAAGGCTGGGACTACCTAGAGGTCACAGCATGGAAGAGGCAGGAAGAGCCTCCCCTGGAATTCCAGAAGGCATAGCCCTGCCACTCTAGGGCTGCAAGAGGGTCAGTTCTGCTGTTCTAAGCCCAAGGCGACAGTAGAAAATTGACACAATGCACACAGGACCCAGATGGTACCTTTATAGAGGGATCCTGGCAATTGATCTCTAGTCGCTGGCGCTTCAAAGCAGGTTCATCATCATCTGTCACGACATGATTCTCCAAAACAACTAAAAAGCAACCACAGAGACAGAAACTAGAGTGAGCATGGCGAGATTGTCAGGGCTCTTTACCACCACAGCCAAGCACAGTGCTGGCACCTTAATTACTTTGTTAAAATTCTCAGCCAGGCAGAAACAAGGCCCTCCCTCACCCCACAAAAACATCAGACCACCCAATCCATGCTCTCCAGAGTCCAGGAGACAACCCCACACTAAACCTTCATTCGTGACTTCTTCCCAGCTTCATTTAGTGTGTCTGCTGGCTAACCCATTGCAAAATCAAAAGCAACCTCCCCTAGCCTTTGGTCCCAGGACCCACTCCCAACATGGGGCTGAGAGGCACTTACGTACCAACAGTCACAATGTTCGTTGCATGTCATATATGCCCCAAACTAGCATAACCAAGATGCTGAGTTACGTGGAAGCTGCAGCCACGCAAGAGTTGCCCACCAGCAGCTCTTGCTGACCTTTCAGGCCTGCTGTCAGATAAGCAAGGTAACCCCAATTCCAGCCTCTGTAGTACCATCCCAACTTCCTAATCTCATCCAAAATGAAGTACAAAACAAGGTCAAAGAGTGTCAGAGTCAAAGAGTAGGAGCACTCACTGTGACATTATCTCTGCAAACTGCCTTCTATTGACCTGTGCCATCTAGTCCTTTTCTCTACACAGGAGCAATCATTCTGTGTCTGTCTGTCTGTCTGTCTGTCTCTCTCTCTCTCCCCCTCTCTCTCTCTCTCTAAAAGTTTTTTGGTTTTTCAAGACAGGGTTTCTCTGTGTATCCCTGGCTGTCCCAGAACTCGCTCTGTAAACCAGGCTGGCCTCAAACTCACAGAGATCCGCTGGCCTCTGCCTCCGGAATGTTGGGATTAAAGGTGTGTGCCACCACTGCCCAGCTAACAATTATTTTCTTAAGAAAATTTTTATTTATTTATTAATTTTATTTATGTGTATATTATATTTTATTATTTATTTTTATTTATGTGTATACATCTATGTAGATTATGCCACATGTGTGGGGGTGCCCTCAAAAGCCAGAAAAGGGCATCAGATCCCCTGGAGCTGGAGTTACAGGTGGTCATAAGCTGTCTAACATGAGAACAGAACTCAGGTCCTCTGAAGAGGAAGTACTCTCAATTTCTGAGCCACTGCTCTGGTCTGACACAGGTGACCTTCATAGATCTACTAATCTATGATTACAGAATTCCGCGGTCAATATTTTACTGACCTTTATGCATGAATGTTTTCATTTCACTGGTTTAGTTTTTCTCACACCTCCTTGCCTAAAACAGGTGACAATGACGGTCTGTGCATTTCTCCAGACTGTGTGCTCACTCACACTGGAGAGGACACGACTCTACCATCTACAGGTCTCTCTTAGCAACACACCACATGCCTCTGGAGCAACGGCCTAAACTCCTTTTTGCAGAAATGAGTGTGTGTGTGTGTGTGTGTGTGTGTGTGCGCGCGTGCGCGCGCACAAAGCACAAAAGAGATTTGGCTAAGGTTTCAAAATGGTTATGCTTTTACTATCATAAAGAAAACAGCTGGCCTTAGCAGAAGTTAAGGGTATCTGTTTTCAAGCAGTCAGTATAGGAATGAGGTAATATGATTTTTCTGGAAAATCTGTTAGTGTCTTACCAAAATGTTACATGCACACAGCAGCTCTACTCTGGGACCTAACCCTGCAAAAAAATTCGCCCAGATGCATGTGCAAGAAAGATCTTCCCCACCAGACTCCACAAAGAAGAGAAGCAGTGTACAGCACATCAAACAGCATCTGGGGAGGTCAATAAACTAGGGTAAGCCTGTGCAGAGAATGCCACAGTCACTGAAGAACTGTGTTTACCAGTCCTCCAGAGTAAATCTGCATGGTCCACTGCAGCATCAAGTTGCACACAGGAGGTGTGGTGAAGTAAGGGCCACAGGTCCCACACATGGCAGGAACATCAAATGGCACCATGGAATAGGTGACAAGTTCACAAGGGAAAAGGGTGCTGGGCATGAGCAGCTGCACTGCTGGGAGCAGACCTGGGGGCCAGGATGGAGGAGCAAGAAGGTGCTCTGTGTGTGTGTGTGTGTGTGTGTGTGTGTGTGTGTGTGTGTGTGTGCGCACTTACATCCCATGATTTGAGTTTTCACATGGAGCTAACATCACTGTTACATCTGCTTTACTGAGGGAACAAAGTCCAGCAGAGTGGTTTTTGATACTGGAAAGACAGAGAGAGCAACAGTTCATCTTCTGTCTCACAGCCCTACCTGGGTGGTCAGGACTCAGGTCTTCCACTGCAATCTGAACCACATCCGCCAGGTCCTGTTCTGACATCATCCAGAACACGAGAAGAAGGGTACACCAATACGCAAGAATCCAGAGGTCGTAAGGTATGGGCTTTCTGTCACCTGCAAAACAAATGCCAAGAACCACAAGGGAAGATTAATGGTCACAGTGCAGAAGAGATAGATCACTAGCCCTGTGCGGCCAAGGGGGTCTTACAAGTCTGCAGGTGCTTCACTACAGGGCTCCACATGTTTCCTGAGCACTCAGAAATGCTCAGAAACACAAATAACTAGCTGGTTTTATTTCCTTTAAAGAAAAAGGTGAAGGGATGGCCCCAGCTGAACCTCGCTTCCCCACTCACTCCTCATGCCACCTCCAAGCACACCTTCCTAAGCAGGTCTGGAGCCCTCGTGTCAAGCCTAGCATCTCCAGTGGGCCCCAGCTGCCTACAGGAGCACTCTGTCAATCACGACCTGCGACCCATGGTTCCTCAGCCTCCTCGGTGACTATCACATCCCAGTGAACCAACCAGTGTCATAGCTGCATGGCCCTCCAGACAACCCGCCCCCAAGAACTTCCCCTAGCAGATCCATCTGTGACTTTCTTCTAGCTCCTGTGATGTTTTGATTGAGCTGCCAGAAACCTTACTCTCCAACATGAAACTGAGGCCAGGTCCATCAACACAGATCTAAATAAACAGTTGCAAATGAACAGTTACAGAAAGACCAAGATAGACTGTAGCTAAAAGTTTTCCTGGCACTGCCTAGCTTGCAGTCACAACAAATCTCTCTCACTCTCTCACCTGCCAGTCCTGCAAAATATCACCACAATAGACAGAACTCAAAAGCAAACAAATATGACAGGTAGAGTCCTAACAACAATAGGAAAATAAACAGGAACACAGGGAGTAAAAAAGACTACAAGGATGTTCAAAAATGCAATACAGAAAGCAGGTGAAGAAGACCCGAAAGTGTACTGGGAAACAACAGGAGCAAGCCAGGGCAATGAACATATCTCAGGACTGCTACCCAAGAGTCTCCTGGGGCTAGGGCACAGCTAAGCAATAACAAGCACATGGTCTTAGGTTCCACAGCCAGGACAGAAAGAATGGGAGGGGCTCCTGAAAGCGGAAGTGGGGCTAGGCATTGCTGAAACCACTTATTAAAAAGGGTACACCAAAAAAAAAAAAAAAAAAGTACACCAGATACCTAGAGGGAAAAGAATTTTTCCTTATACATCCAAGCAAAGACTAGATGGCGGGACTGGAAAGATGGCTCAGAGGTTAAGAGCACTGCTTGTTCTTCCAAAGGTCCTGAGTTCAATTCCCAGCAACCACATGGTGGCTCACAAACATCTGTAATGAGATCTGGTGCCCTCTTCTGGCCTGTAGGGATACGTGCAGACAGAACACTGTATACATAATAAATAAATAAATCTTAAAAAAAAAAAAAAAGACTAGATGGCTTACAACACAAAGAGAATTCAATCAAACCAGGCAAAAGAAAATGGATCAAAATATTTAAGATACTATGAGAGGGGCTGAGCAGTTAAAAGTACTGCTCTTCCAGAGAACCCCAGTTCCATCCCCAGTACCTATATGGCAACTCCCAACCATCTTTAGCTTCAACTCTGACACCAACTTCTAGCCTCTCAAGGCACTGCATGCACATAACAGACAGGCATACATGCAGACAAAACACTCATACATACAATCAAATAATAAAATGATACTATGAGAAAGAAATGTGAGCCAAGAATTTTATATCTAAACAAAAATCACCATCAAGTCTAAATAAAGGCAGCAAATTTGATTCACATACAGTGTCTAGGACAGCACCCCCATACACAAACCCATTGTAAAGAACCTGCAAAAAGCCAGGCAGTGGTGGCATGCGCTTTAATCCCAGGGCTGGGAGGCAAAAGCAGGCGGATCTCTCTGAGAGTTTGAGGTCAGCCTGGCCTACAGAGTGAGTTCCAGGACAGCCAGGGCTACACAGAGAAACCCTATCTCAAAAAAACAAAAATAAACAAATAAATAAATAATCTGCAAAAAAAAAAATTCAGAAAACCAAAATCAGTAGAAGAGACAGTCAGCTGAGGGTACTGGCATTGTGAGGAAGACTGGGAGAGAGGGAGGAGGGCCCCTTGCGCCCCACCCCCACTAATAACTGTTTCAAACAGGAGAACACAACTATAAAATACATGATAACTGTCTTCAGTAACTGTTGCAAGGGGCACTGGAGTCCCCTGCTGATAGCTGAGGATGTCTTGGTCAATACTAACTACTTACAGCACTCCAATCCTGCTGAACATTCCTGAGAGTGCAGAAGCAGACAGAGTGGTGATCCAGTTCGTGTCTAGGTACCACCATCTGAACAGGAAGGGCAGACGTGGATGTGGGTATATGTTGACACACTCTGCCCTGTCCAGTGATAGACAGGGCGGTGGTGGCAGTGGGCCCTGCAGCAGTGTATGTCTCTGGAGCCTGGCTGTGCTGCTCCAGTCCTCAACAGAAGGAAACCAGACTCCTTGAAGAAAGGGGTCAGTACATACTCCAGGCAAGAAACACACAAGCTGAGCCTGGACTTGTCAGACCACATGTAAGACACTGTGAAAACCACTGGGCTCCCATCTGAAGGAGGCAGCCATCAAGACTTCTAGTAAGGACACCACAAACACTGCTAGGCTCAATCTACAGGACACCCGGACCAAAGGGAAGGAGCTACTCTGGGCAAACGTGAAAAAGCTGACAGTCACTAAGTGTAACAGTTGCAGTGGGGTGAAGAGACCCTTGAAATTCATGACCTTTTTCCCTCACCAGTACTTTGGGGAAAGAGGGTGCCAGGGTCTCACCTTGCAAGAAATGAGACAGACAGACAGACAGACAGAAAGGGAATGGGCATGGGAAAGGGGAAGGAAGGAAGGAAGGAAGGAAGGAAGGAAGGAAGGAAGGAAGGAAGGAAGGAAGGAAGGAAGGAAGGAAGGAAGAAAAGAAAAGGAGAGAGAGAGAAAGAAAGAGAGAGGGGGAAGGAAGGAAGGAAGGAAGGAAGGAAGGAAGGAAGGAAGGAAGGAAGGAAGGAAGGAAGGAAGACAGTCGTGTTGTGCTGCACCACTGCTGACACATCTAACAGTAACAGGAGGGATCATGGGGGGCGGGGTGTCTGTAGGAAATTAAAGTAGACTTTAAAAGTTGACAAAACTAAGGAATGGGCAGAAACTAAACAACAGTTAAAGTCTGGGCCATGCAATGGCGAGATGTGTGAGTGACACCCGCAGAACACTGATGCAACCATCAGCACAAGTCCCCACACCCTAACATGCCATTTCGTTTGCATCTGATCTCATCAAAAGGGTTCTTTAAGGGAAAACTGAAACTAGGAAAAAAAATACTTGCTACACATAGGCCAATTCTTTCTTTCACAGCAATAGGAAAGACTAGGAAATCTGAAACTGAGCATAAGAAATCAGTCTAAAAAAAAAAGCCAAAACATGGACAGATGCTCCACCTGCTGGGTAACTGAAAACATACACATCTGACAAGGCATTGAGCCCAATAGCTTGCAGGGGCCTTGGAGTAATCTCCTTGGACACAGGAACCTTCCATACTGTGTGAAGTACACATACTATGTGAAGATGCACTCAAAAAAGAACCATAATGGAACCCAAGGTGGTGTCTTTAGCAGCAGCAGTGGGATACCATGCACTGTGCAAGGAATAGCTGTGAGCACTGCTCTCTGGGAGCAGAAACAGCAGGAAAGGGGACAGACTAGAAATGCACAGCATACGCAGTCTAGAGACTCAATGGCCTGAGATACATGGGAGGAAAGAACACTCTATTTCTCCTCTTCCTGCCGTATTCCACCTCTAAAATATGCTTCTAAAAAGTGATCAGATACACACATTGACAGCATCAGGGTAACACCAGGACATCACTATCCCAACTCCAATCAGTTCTGCTGTCTTCAATGTCAGCCTGAGGACTGTCCCAGAGCCTGGGATCAGGTGCAACTCCCCTAGGTGAGGGAGAATAGCCCTGGAACTCTGTGCCCACAGCTTCCCAAGGCTTCTGAGGAGGAACTGGAAGTATAGAGCAGCAATGGCTGAGAGATAATGTACCTCATGCCATACATAAAGCCTGTCTTCTCGCTTCCAAATTGAGAAGCAAAGACTATTGAAGGGATAAGCATTAGCTCTGGGCAGAGGCAACAGTCCTAAAGCCGACCAGCCAAATTAAGCACTAGATTGAACACAGTCCAGGGTCTAGCAAACCCAAAGAACTGGAAATGCACCACAGAGCCTTTTCCAGGAAAATGCACACACACACAGGCAAATCTTTGCAGTTTTCAAGGCTGCACAGATACTAGAATCACCAGTATGCCTACCTTAGTATCTCAGGGCAGATGGCCACCGGACAGACTCACCTTTCCAGCTTCACCTGCAGCAAGTACAGTTACAAGGCCTCTCGAACCCATGGCCCACAAGCCACACCCACCCCAGGAGAGCAATAAATGCTGCCCAATACAAAATCATTAGTCTACTTAACACAGCAAGGTTTTGTTTGGGGGAGGTTTACTTGACTGCATGGCTTTGGTGCATGAACTCCATAGATGATGATGTCTGTCACAATGTCAAAAGACTGGACATTCCTACAAGCCCACCCAAGGAAACACAGGTGCGGAAGCCTCTGGGAACCCTCAAGAGAGAACTGGCCTACAGCCTTGGCCTTCTCCAGGCCCAAACATGGAAACCAACGAAGAGCAAAGAGCTAGAAGGGAGGAGCCAGCTCCCGACATATGTGGAGCTGACCCGTTCCTAAGCCACCTGCTATGGACAGCCTTGGGAGAAAGTAAGATAACCGCCTGGTCTAAACCTGCTTACTCTGGCCCTGTAGCCTACTCACAACGGCCCTACCTCACAGATTCCATGAGCAGTCCCTGCCTCTCCTAAGGGGCCAATGGCAGCGGCTTTCAAATGCCCAACCCCAGCATCTTCGTGCTTTCTAAAAGCTCTGCAAGTGGCTTAAAAAAACACTCTGAACTAGCCATAAAACCCTGAACCCTGACCTCCTCCAAATGAGGACACCACTGCCCCCTTAGCTGTTAATCCAAATGCTTCTGTTGCCAGGATAAAAACATTTAAAATTCTGCTAACAGGGAAGGTTTTGATAGAAAAAACCTAGGGCAAGAAGCCCAAGAAAACTGGAACAGAGAGTGGTACGCGCAGTTGCCATTTTGGCAAATTAGCTTTGCCGTTTCTCAGAAGGCCTGGGGAGTATCCAGTCCTAATGTAATAAAGCAGCTGGACTAAGACTAATGTTCAATAAAGACTCAGAATGCAATTACCAGTTAGAGTCCTGGAGCTCCCATGGTGCACGTGGAAAGAGGGCAGTCCACCAAAGGACACAACCCAAGCGCTCAGCAGGGGTACAGGAAGATGAGGGGTGGCTCAGCCACATGTTAACATGGAAGAAGGATTTAATCATGCCACCCCAATACACCACAGGAAGGAACACCAATGGAAAGTTCCAGGTCAGCATGTAGGAAGACAGCGGTTCCCTCCACTGGAACTGCATGTGTATGTCTTCCTACGCCTATGGGAGGTACACAGCAGTACACGGGGGTTTGGGATAGTACATTTCAGACCTAAGGGGACTCCCTAAGGGGAGGCAGAGATCCAGGGTCTCCTTCCCCTTGGATTCTGCACTCTAAATTGTTTACTTTCCACATGACTTATTTATATTATTTACTGCTTACCAGTGACACAGCTTTTCTAGGTCAGAGTAATTCAGTGCACAGAATTAACACAAGCATCAAATCACAATGACACCTGAGACATTCTTCCCCAATGCTGGGTCTTAAACCCAGAGATCCAAGCCACTAATCTAATAATCTAGCGAGGCCTTCTTTAATCCATCTCACTTAGCCCCCTACCTTATCCTCCCCCACCCCCGACTCCTCAGACCTCCTCTCTGCACCTTGATTGAACTCCTCAGAACTGGACTAGCAAGTCACACTTCCTCCACTCCCTCTTGCCAGAGCTCCACAGACAACCTTGCTTTCCTGCCCGACTCCCAGGGTCCCTCCAGGGTGCCAAGTGCTCTAGGGCACTCAGTGAAGTCACTCTACTTCCTGCCTCCTTGCACTGTTTCTGAGCTCCTCTCCTCTGAGTTTCACAGTCCTCCTTCCTACCAGGCTGCTCCAGCTCCAGGGCTCTGGCTTCTCTCCCACAAGGCTCTCCACATGCCACACACTACCCTCCCAAGGACTATCCCACTTCCTGCAGAACTATTCCCCTGGGCCATTGTTCTTCCATCTCAGCCCGCTCCCTATCAACTCCCTGCCAGGACACCCAGAGCAGGGCCCTCTGCTCAATGGGCACTGCAGGCCTGGTACTCAGCCAAAAGTCACACACATCTAGCTGACACTGCAGCACTCTCCCAGCTTGGCCTCACTAAGCACCAGCACAGACCGCTGGACATCTCTTTTAGGATATTAACTCCAGGTACCAATCACAGCCCTTCCCAATGTCTCAACTGTCGGCAGTAGCCCATGTTATCCAGCTGCTTGGACCAAAGCCTCATGCCTGGGTGGTTCTTCCATGCCATCCTACAGACTTCTGGCTCCAGTTCTGCATGCACTGAGGCATCACCTAACACCTGGATTCATGTGCAGTTCCCCAGGGTTCTCCACCTTCTGCTCCAGAGCTCTTAACAGCAACTCAAGGGCCACATCACAGACAAGATTTCCCTGGCTCATTAACATGCTGCAAAGGCATGAGGCCAGCTTGTGTGCCCTCGGCAGATGGCTACACACCAGCAGCATCCCTATTGGGCTCTCTTCCTGGCTCACTCACTGGACCTATCCAGTCACCCCACCTCCACCCCCAGCTCATAAGGAACAGCCCAGTCTAGGCCCTTCCAGCCAGACATCTAGTGGCCCCTTGCCCCTTTCCCACATGTTCTCACGGGTTCCTCAGTGACACTAAGTCATTCCTAAAGACCAGCACCCACCTTTTCAGTCCTATCCTGCCTTGTGGATGAGTATTTTCCTCTGGCTTACTATATTTCTTAAATATCTGCTTTGCTTAAGCATCAGCCTCCCATGCCCTGCTGAAAGCTGAGCCCCAGTGGAGCATTTGAGCAGCCTGCACAAAGCCTGGCCCATGCTGCACCCAGTATATATGCCTGCAATGGGCCCAATGGAAGGCACTGTGCTCATGCCAGACACAGATCCCAGTGTGACATCAGCATTGCCACTGAGAACCCACTGGTAAGAACCCCATTTACCCAGAGCTGGCCAGTGCAGACACAACACTGTGTAGAGATGTCACACTGTGCCTCATTAATACATACAATTGTGTCAGCACCATAAAAATTAACTTTATCACATTTCAGTAAGAACTAAAGCCAGGCATGGTGGCACACACCTGTAATCCCAGCACTTGGGAGGCAGAGGTAGGCAGATCTATAAATTCAAGTCCACCCTGGTCTACATGACAAGTTCCAGGCAAGCCAGGGCTGCATTATGGGGTTATGTTTCAAACACACCACACACACACATACACACACACACACACACACACACACACAATTAAATTAAATTAAAAATTATGGTCTAAGGTCTTCAGAGCCTTTGTGCCTGTGTTCTGGTCTCCACAGGACTGCACTATAGCTAACTACATAAACTCAACTGCTCAGCTATATGTGAGTGACAAACTGACTGTCAATATGGACAGAGTCAGTGCCTGCCAGTCAGCAGTGAAGAATAGTAACTGAATATTTAACTACAAACATTTTTAAATTTTCAAATATTTGCAGCATTCATAAAAGAAAAATGTAAGTATTAATACAGGAATTTTTAAAAGCTATTTCGGGGAAGCTGAGATGGAAGAATAAATTCAAGGCCTACTGGGCTAAAACTCTGTCTTGCTGGGCAGTGGTGGCGCACGTCTTTAATCCCAGCACTCAAGAGGCAGAGCTAGGTGGATCTCTGTGAGTTTAGGCCAGCCTGGTCTACAGAGTGAGATCTAGGACAGGCACCAAAACTACACTGAAAAATTCTGTCTCGAAAAACCCCAAAAAATTAAATTAAATTAAATTTAAAAAATAGCTAATTAAAAAAAACTGTCTAAAATATAGAGGACTGGGGTTATAGCTCAGTGGTGAGGCATGGGTTTAATCACCAGCACAGGATGGGGTGAGGGGGGTACACAACACTACTTAGAGTATAAAGCTTCATTTTAGGGGGAAAGGTTAAAAAAGGAAACACTATCAGCTCTCGTGACATGAAAAAATAATGAAGGCAGCAAGAAAAAAGGACAGCAAAGGCTCACTGCACTCCAGCACATTCCCCACTGGGATGCTTGGTCAAGGCATGAACCACATCATACAGGATGTTCAATGGCTTCTTTCCTGTCAGCCTCGAGGACAGGCATCTCAGAGCTGTTTCTTACATCAAGCCTCTCCAGGAGCCCTCATGCCACATCTGGCTTGGTGTGGTTATTTCCACAGGAAGCAGGACAAAGCAGCCAGACACACAGCCCTGCACTGGAATGACACGCCAGTCACCAGATGCCTGTCCAGCAGTGTGTCTACCAAGCCCACTGCTTATGCCACCAGTGAAAAGCCTAGCGTTTTCCTGATGTGTCTGGAAGGGGCTGTGGAACGCATCTACGGCTTGTCTGGCCTCACTTTACAGAAGAAAAAATATGCTTCATTGTTGGCAAAAAGCCATAAGGCCAGGAGCAGCCCTTAGCAAGTACAAGTGAAGAACAGATGTAGACAGGACACAATGTGCGTGGAAAAGGTACTCAAAACCATTGCAGGAGTGGAAAGAACGGATTCTAGGCCCCAAGTCCCACAGTGCTCCCAATGTACTGCTTTGCGCTAGGAGACTTCAGGGTCCATGAGAGTTGGGATGCCAAGTCCACAGTGCCATAAAAATCAGGATACAGACAGACATAGTGATATACACTTTCGATTCCAGCACTTGGGATGCAGAGGCAGGTGGATGTCTGTGAGTCAAGGCCAGACTG